>JBBPCY010040148.1:0-13605 GCA_037974405.1 Brachyalestes nurse
CGTGTGTGAGAGAGCTGGGAGATGTAGGAGAGGCAGCAGGGTGATCTGGGTCTGAATAGGGCTGGAAATAGCGATGAAAATGGTGTCTGGGTTTATTTGAGAAACGAGGAAGTGTATCAGAACTGGATCAAACGCTTTGATAAGCCTGTTGGTGTATAAACGTAATTATAACATCATAATATGCAAATTATACAAGTATATTTATACCCACATAAACTTTGGGTCATACCCAACATTTTTCAAATTTACAGTAAGTCTCTATCTTTAACCCCTTTTAAGCCACAAGCTTTTGAAATATTGATGTTAAAATCCAGCGTTGTTTAAAAAAAACTGCAGTTTTAGGAAAATAAATAAATGTGATTATTTAATTTTGTAGAATATTGTATTTTGAAGACGCTGGGCATTTCAAGTTGTTATAAGTAGTTTGTACGTTTCACTTTGAAATTGAACATTTCACTATTAGTAATTTGTATGCAACTTTTCATTGATATACAAGCAAGTGCCCTTTATCATATCGCAATTACATATTGCAATATTGATCTCAATAATTGCAAGATGTCTTTTTTCCCAAATCATGCAGCCCTAGTTTTCAGTAATATAAAAGGTTATACTGTAAATTATTGCATACAAAGTAAATATGATTTGCCTTCTCTACAGCAGTAGTGTCAACAAAAGGCCAGTGTGGCTACTGGTTTTTGTTCCGGCCAATCAGGAGCACACCTGATTCCAGTTATTCTCAGTCTTCAAACAGCTTTAGAACAATATCCTTTGTGGATAAGATTTGACACTTCTGCTCTACGTCGTCAAGTTTCAAGATTTATTCTTTAATTGCAATAAGCTATAAAATGAAGAATATCAGATCCGGAGCAGAGATTATACTAAAATGAACGAAAAGAATGAAGATATAATATCTAACATCCAGAATATGAAATGTGGTAATGAAATGTCAAGGCAAATAAACTTGATTTTCAGTGAAATGCTGTTTGTGCCAGGAAGAGAGAGAAGAAGAGATGTGACGCGGGAGATGATAGATTTAGGTAGACATAGAACAAAAATGATGGTTCAAAAGAGACAGACAACAGGAAGAATGTAGTTATTTAGAAAGAGGAGGGTCAGAGAGAGAGAGAAAGAGCGAGAGAGGGAGTATTAGGAGTGGTGGACCATCCTCCATCCAGTAACCACAACTGATGTGTGTATGTAATTCCAGCAACACTGCTATGACGCTTACAAACTCCAGCATATCAGAGTTACGATTGTGTGAATGGTCCAACAGGCAAAAAATATCCAGTCAGCAGTGGACTTGTATGTTCAGGTAGGCTACAGTCCATCACTGTAAATGCCAAGTCAAGTTTATATATATCGGCCATTACCATACGCATTCATTCAATGGGCTTTACTGGAATGGAACAAAAAATTTTAAGCATAAAAATAGTAGGAAGTAAAATATAAAAGAATGCTTAATAAAAATTAAAAGTGCAGTGGAAGTGCAGATTGTAGCAGCTACAGTTGGTGCAGATACTGATGACCAGTTGGTTCCAGCAGTGGACAGCATAGTGGATAAATGCCATTTCACCATGTTATTAGGGGTACATATTTGGATTAAAATGTAGTCTTTTTGCTTCCATTAAGGTTCATATAAGATCTCTTTAAGGCACTGAAAGAGTTCTCTGTTAGACCATGTGGCTTTTTGAACACATGCTGAAAGGGGCTTGAGAGAACCTATGTGACAGGATGGTCCCGGGTAATAAAGTAATAAAAAAGCAGAAAGAATATCAGGAAGTTTTATCAGTAAGACCACAAGAGAGTTGCCATAGGGCAACGACTGGCTGACTAGATGGTCATGGGAACCAGATAGTGAAGCTTGGAGGAGACTTTTGCATAGGCCATACAACCGCCATGTTACAGGGACGTGCACAGGGTAGAGGAAACAAGGAAATGTGATGTAAGAAAAGTGCTTTATATGTGAGATGGAATGTCTCTTGAGTCAGAGGGGCCTGATCAACACTCTCCTGGACCATGAGACTGCTTTATTCTTGAATAAAGTAGTAAAGCTGCATTTCTTCGAC
Source organism: Brachyalestes nurse (assembly GCA_037974405.1). Classification (NCBI taxonomy): domain Eukaryota; kingdom Metazoa; phylum Chordata; class Actinopteri; order Characiformes; family Alestidae; genus Brachyalestes; species Brachyalestes nurse. Next base: position 2,067 of record JBBPCY010040148.1, read on the forward strand.
TGCATTTGATTTTTGAATTACTGTTTTAGACTTAAGTATCTGTTCCAGCTTTAGCTACCACGAGTTTCAGCTCTTTCTCACCCCCAGCTGAGCTGCTCCTGCAGATCTACGAGCCCACCAGGATTAAAAGCATCAAACATATCAGGTAATTGTTTGTGTTTCTGATAAAATGGCTTGTAGAGTTAGTACAGGAGAGGTGGACACCGGGAGACAGGGTTGATATTAACCTGTTGTGTAGGATAGCAGGCAAGAGGAGTTCCTGCAGGGGGCGCCGACCATCCACACGACACTTCCCACTGTCACACATCTCCTATTCAAGCACAGAGAGAGAAAGACAGATAATTAGAGAGACAAAGAATTAGAGAGAGGAAGAAAGCTAGGGAGGAAGAGAGAAAGAATTTGAGAAGTAGACAGAAATGGAAAAGGAGAGACAGATTTGAAGAGATTTAAAGAATATTGGAGAGAGTTATAGAGCTTTTAGAACAAGCATTGAAGAGACTGATAGAGATTAAAGAGAGAAATGGAGGGAGTGAGTGATTATAGAGAAAGAACCAGAAAGAGGAACAGAAATTATATAGAGAGAAACAGAGAGAGTAAAGGAGATTATAGAAAGAGAATTGGAGAGAGAGAGAGAGATAATGGAGAGCTGGAGAGAGTGATAGAGATCATAGACAGAGATTGATTATTAAAAAGCAACAGAGAGAGAGAGAGAGAGAGAGAGAGAGACAAAGAGAGACAAACAGACATACAGTCAGAGAGAGAGGCTGGCATTTTGAAAAAAAAATCTCTCTTTTACACACTTCACACCTGAACTCAAAAGTTGATGTTTGCATGTGTGCACACGTGTTTGTGTGAAAATGTGTGTGTGTTGTGAGAGAGAGAGAGAGAGAGAGAGAGGGAGGGAGGGAGGGAGGGAGAGAGAAGAGAAAGTGAGTGAGTCATACCTTCAGAGAGAAAGCCTGAGCGAAATGGATCCTCACACCTCCTCTGTGATCACCGCGCAGAAGGGAAAGCACAAACCGCAGGACAGACAGCACGCCAGCCTGGACACACACACGCACACACACAAGGCCGATGACTCAGTCTCGGTACAGAGAAAACAAATCTCATCTTCATAAGGCTCTAATGGTGAGCAGCCATTAGTGGAGAAATTAGTGACTCTAATCATCATAATAACTGACATCTATTAGTGAGGAACATTAGGACAGTTTTAGTCTCTCTCTCTCTTTCTGAAAAAGAGGAATACGAAGGAGCCTTTTTTTTCAAGTGCTTGCAGAATGGCACATTTGCAGTCCTGACCATTTTTTATTTTATTTAGGAATTAATTATACACGATGTGCTGAAATATTTGTATAACAGAGCGGATAGTCTCAGATCGGAGCACCTCAGATAAACTCATGATTACTCTGCTGCTGACAGTGATGTAATGCAATGTTCAGTTACACATTACATGAGGGGTCAAAATAATAGCTGTTTATCCAACGTGAGGTTGGAGATAAAGGTAACTGTATTTATTTGACTACCGATGTACAGAATAATATTCCTGAGTTCTGGACTTAATATTACTGGAACAAATTTTAAACTTGTCAATACAAAGGCCAGTCACAAAATTGCTCCCTGATGATTACGAACAATTGTGCCTGTTTTGGGACACCTAGCATTTCATATACAGTACTGTGCTAAAGTTAAGAGTCACCCTCATTTCTTCATATTTTGCTTGGAAAGAGCTAGATTATATTTTTTATTCTTATATTATGTTATATTGAGGAACAGTTCTCCAGGCTTCCTGAAAGACTTTCAAAGACTCTTATTTTCAGTCCAGTCCCTGAACCTGACCAGTTTCAGAGGAATGTTTTTTTGTTAGGCCACACAGTGACCTACATATGAATCACTGAAGCATCACAAAGCACATCTAACTTAAGGCCTGAACCAGTAAAGGAACAGGTGCAGATGATTCTAGATGATCAGGTCAATGATGAGTATACTGGTGGTGCTGAATGCTGAGTGGTTGGAACATCTTTATTTAGGCACCTTGTATCTTTAGGCACTTTGCCGCATGTCACAGTAAAATATTTGTTCCCATTTCTTTTCTTCTCAATCTGCCAAAGGTATGACAGTTTAACAGATTCTATTTTTGCACCAAAAATGTGCCTCAAAGCAAAATATAAGGAAATTAGGGGTGGGGGGGGCTCAAGACCATTGCACAGTACTGTTTAAGACTAAATATAAATGAACATGATTAACACATTAAAGCTTAAGCTCAATTGAAATATTTGGCTAAATTAGTGTGAACTAATAATAAATTATGCCCCAGTTATATCTGGAGGTAGGGATATATGGTCAAGACTGGCCAATACTGGAATTACACAGGATTAGAATCCGACATTTTTGGTGCGAACAAGCAATCTGTCAAACTTCAGAAATCACTTTCCCTGCACAAACATCGGTGCGTCACAATTATTACACGCTTAAGTTTTAGTTAATAGCCAGCTGACATGCAAAAGTTTGGGTGTCCCCATCAAATGACGTTTTGGTGATTTTATAGGAGTAATTCAATCAATCAATCAATCAATCAATCAACCTTTATCTAAACTCTGAGATACCCTAAGGGTAAAACTTATTTAAAACCTAAATAAATACACACCTGCTACACACACTTCTGAAAAAAGAAATGGCACATATGAATAGAAACTGTGGACTAAAAAGTGATACATTTACATCCCTGGTCTTTACTTTACCTGAGGTAGCATGTCCAGTTGAGGTGGACAATCATAGGAGATCCCCACCGGCACCAGGTTGACATCCGACACCAGGCCATGAGTGACCGCCTGTTGGATACGGGCCAACCACTGCCCTCCATGGCCAGTCTCACCACACACACCCAGGCTGAGGGACTCTCCCGCATTCAGCAACCCACCAATCCACTGCAGAGAGACATAGAGAGTGAGTGCGAGAGAGAGAGAGAGACAGACAGACAGAGATAATGAGTGAGAGACAGTGAGGTAGAGACAGTCAGCAAGAGAGTGAGAGAGAAAGAAAGATAGTGAGTGAAAAGAGTGAGTGAGTGACAGAGACAGTCAGAGACATAGTAAGAGAGAGAGGCAGGGAGAGCGAGAGACAGCGAGGGAGAAAGATAGTGAGTGCGGAAAAAGAGGAAAGTTAATGTGTAATATCGAGGGCTGTCTGCTGAGGCTGATATAAAACGTCACTGATCTAGATGGGTTTATGATGGTGGGGAGAATCATGGTCGATTGAGGGGAAAAGAAGCAGGATGCAATAACTGTACAAGAAGTCCTATAAAAAAAGATTAAACATGGATTGGGAAATATTTGTCAGAGAGAGAGCTAGACAGAGAGAAAGAAAAGAAGGAAGAGAAAAGGAGAAAAAAAAACTATAAGGCATTAAACCATTTCGTTTTTCGTGGTCCCCCACATAGGGGGCAAGAACTTGATTTTCATTGAACTGAGCTACAGAACCTTAATGTAATGACACTGATTAAAGAGAAAGAGAGCCTCATGCTGCAGTCTATAATCAAAGCTTTCACTGGCAGTCAGAGAGAAATGCTCAGGCACTGTTTTCTGGAGGTGAAAATAAAATAAATAAATAAAAAAACACCACTGAAAATAGACAGCAAAGGCCCATTTTTCACTAACCCTGTAGCATTCTGCTTCAGTATAATGACAACCAACCAACCAACCAGCCAATCAATCAATCAATCAATCAATCAATCAATCAATCTATCTATCCATCTATCAGGCTGCTACTGTAATAACTGATTAACTGATTAATGATTAAATACTTGTCTTGTTCATTGCAAGCAACTATTAAATGCCTTCTCCACAGGCTGTTAGCATGGCATGATTTGAAGTAGTCTGTGTCCTGTTTCACGGTAGCATTTATCAGTGTTAGAAGCTGACTCTAAACTCTATAAACTGGCTCTGTGCACCTCTATTTATCTATTTATCTATCTAAGCTCTTCACATTTAAATAAAATAATTTTATTATTATGCATTTCTTTTTGCCTATTTCTCGTCATTAGTGTTATGAACTTAAAGGTAGCTTTTTCCAACAAGGCAACACTGCCCACTCTCTCTGCTAATGATGTCCCCCACTCCAAGGCTTCTGATTGGTCACCAATGCTACACGGTTTAAGGTTATATCGCCACCTGCTGCCCTGTCATGCTTTTGACAGCGTTTTTGCGATTTCGTGTGGACGGAGATATTTTTGAAAACGAGCTTGTGTGGACGTGATTTAAAAAAAAAAAAAAAACGAAAACGGAAAGAAGCTCCTCTTGAGTCTCTCTGTTTTGGCCATGATAGTGCAGAACCTTCTGCCCGATTGCAGAAGTTGAAACAGTCTGTTACTGGGGTGGGATGAGTCCTTTAAGATCCGAGCTGCTCTGGATCTACATTTCCTGGTGTGAATGTCCTGTAGGGAAGGGAGAACAGACCTGCAGCAGCGTTCTGCCGCACAGATCATTCCTTAAAGAGCTTTTCGGTCCTGAACAAAGCTATTCCCATTCCAAGGTGTGATGTTCTGTGCGAGAGCTCTCTCTCCACAGCGCCTGAATAGAAAGTCCAAAGGATCACTGAGGAGACCCCGAACTAGGCACTGCCTAGCCCTTTTCGACTGGACCTGAATGTGAGCAGTCCTTTTCCGGTCTGAGGAGATGTGGACACTGAGATACTTCAAGGACAGCACCCTCTCATCTGGAGCTTCGTTGATGATGAGGGGCTTGTAGTCTCGCTGCTGTCTCATTCTGAAGTCCACCACCAGGTTATTCACCTCGTCCATGTAAGCCATCTCATCATTGTTAGAGATGAAGCCCAACACCACCGTGTCATCAGACTTCAAAATGGTATTGGAATGATGAGTGGCCTCAGAGTCATTAGTGTACAGGGTGTACAACAGTGGTGAGAGTACGCACCCGTGTTGGTGGTGATGCTGTCAGAGACACACCTACCCACCCTCACCACCTGAGATCTGCCAGTGAGGAAGTCCAACACCCGTAAACACAGCTGTCCTAGATCCCTCAGCTTTGTGAACAGTCTACCAGGCACTATTGTGTTGAACACTGGACTGCAGTCTACAAACAGCAATCTCACATAGTTACCCCGTTTCTTGTCTACGTGGCTGAGAGTGGTGTGCAGGACGTGGGAGATGGCATCCTCTGTGGATCAGTTGGGTCGGTAGGCGAACTGGAGCGGGTCTGTGGTGCTAGGGATGGAAGAGGAGATGATGTTCTTCAACAGCCTCTTGAACATCTTCATTACCACCGAAGTCAATGTAACCTCGATGCGGTCATAGAACTCGTTCACCACCCCTTGCACGTCGCTTTGTAGGTGCCCATATTGCCGGTGGTGAGAGCAGCATTGTAAGTGGCGGTCCTGGCGTTCACTGCAGCGCGGATCGATCTGTCCACCCACGGTTTGTAGTTCGGGAACGAATAATATGTGTTTCACTAATCTAATCTAAAAAATACTGTAATTCAAATTATAATTTCAATTTAATTTATTTAATGAAAAATGGAATAGAATAGCTGTTAGCTGTTAATGCTTAGTGGCTTCCAGTTAAGGTCAGACACTTTCCATCTCAAACAAACAGTTCTTACTGTTGCCGTCTAAAAGTGTTAGAGGTTAGAACTTTTCCAAAGATCCAAAACATGTCAATAGAATAATCGATTGTACATTTGTATGTAAAAGCTACATGACAGGCCCAGAAAACTGATATGTGCATTACAGTCTATGCACACCAACACAATGTTAAAACCACTGACAGGTGAATATCGCTGATTATCTTGTTACAGTGGCACCTGTATGACGACATTTTACCATTCGGTGCCCCCCAGGCACGAATCACTTGTGCTCTAAGGTTTAATGTTATAACTGATGCTGTAAATGGCACTGATGTGCAAAGAACCCATCTTCATAGAGTTGTCTGAAGTTTTATGTGGCACTATAAAAAACGACTGGTAGAACAAGAAGTAGCTAAACACTGTGAGCCAGATGCACATGTGTGTGCACACACGCACAAGCATGGTGCAGTGAGATGTTTGCTAAATCCTTCTTGAAGAGGCTGATAAGCTGATGTGCTGCTTCGTGCACTCATCCAGACAGACTTAAATTTTCTCCTCCTCACACACACATATGCACACACACACCCGCCTTCAGCTGTCTATGTTCTGCCGTGCTAATCATTCCACCAGCAAGCGAAACACTACCACACTCATGAATGCACACGCCCTGCTGTTCAGCCTGTTAAATAATTCTGAAGCACATACTGAGATTTGTTCTTTCTATAAAAGTTTGAAGAAACAGGTGCCAAGGCTTATCATATAAACACATATAAACCCATTTAAAATCTTGTAGAACTGCGTTCTCTTTAAAAGCAAAAAAAGCATTTATAGCTGAATTATTACAATTAGACATGTACTGATAAAAGGTATACAGCAGTACTTAACATGCACAACACTGTATTAATGGACAGTTAGAGAGTAGTTCTAGGTTAATAACAATATTAATACTACTACTACTAATAATAATAATACAAATAGTAAGCCCCATGTTTACTTCAAATGGGATTCAAAAAACTAGGAGCCAGTCTGGTCTTTGGGACCATCAACAGACCAATATTGTTGGAACTAAGTGTGTAGGGCTGCATCTTAAGGCAGCCGTATCTTAAATTGAGTAATTGTTGTAGATCAATAAAAGTTTGTGCTAGCAAAATACATGAAATATTGAACATTTAAAAATACTTTCTGGTGGCCAGTATAGAGCAAGTTACTGTAATATACTGTAATATAAAAATAGCTAAAGTTATCTGACAAGTGACTCCAAACTTTTGAATGGCAGTGTGCACAGGGTGTCTGAAACTGGCTGCATGTTTGTCATTTATCTGGAAAAGACTTCACGAGATTAAGACCAGTCCTGGACTATATTTATCTTCCAAAGGGAATTCTTCATTCATAATACTGTGTAGTCCAGGACTAGGCTTAATCCCTGTCTGAGACGGCACTCCTAAAAGTCTACCTGACAACATAAAACTCTCCCAGAACTGTGGCAGAACTTGGACACTAAACACTTCTTGGCTGAAGGACTGCACCTGGAGTCAGTGGAAAACTGTGTAAGGTTACTTAGAATTATTCTTTGTTTGTCCGCTTTGCTGCAGTAAAAGCCTCTACTCTTTTGGGAAGGCTTTATATGGTGATTCATCAACAGCACTGCAATTTAGTCCAAAACTAGGTTTAATTAACATCCGATAAACTGGCTTTAATGTCCAAAGGTTTGAAGACACATGCTAATACAGTGTTTCTCCTGAAAACTTTTGGGGAGTGTTCCCCACGTTTTTTCCCATCTGAGCAAAGCGGACTCTTTTGGCTAGATGTTAGAACACTACTGTGGGGATCTGATTGCATCCAGCCTGGAGAGAATTGGAAAAGTCAGGTACTGATATTGAATGACCAGTTCTGCATCACAAATGCCACTCCAACTCATCACAAGGGCATTGGATGGAGGCATTGATTTTTTCTATTGCACAATTTTTCTGTATGATATAATTTATCCTTCAAACACCTGCTAGAAATTAGCTTAAAATGTATAATCACTGCAGATATGCATGTCAGATATGTCAAACCGAAACACCTATGTGCTCTCCTTCACGTCAAATACAACAGCAAGGCCTTGTTGCCTTGGGAGTCAAAAGGCATCAACGATAACTATTTAAGACACAAGCCAAGCCAAATGAGCACCGCAGTGTCTGCTTTTTCTTTTTCCTTTTTAGATAATGTGTCTAAAATTGTTTGTACGGCCTTGGTGTGTTTCACTGAATCCCTCAGGTTTGTTCAACACAACTGAGTTTGAAAACTTACGGAAGTCATGATGAGTGAGTATGAACTGTCCATTTCTGCTCGCCCCTCCGTAGCTGCACAGTTAGGGAGTAAAATGACACCCAGTTTCTGAAGAACGGCCCTGAAAAGGCAGAAAACTGTCAATCAAACAGATACTGTAGTGATACTGTGTGTTAACTGATACAGTCGTTAACTGAAATGCAGGAATTAATGAAGAGCAGAGCATAACGTTTTTTAAAAACAAAGAATAGTGACTTTTCATTGGTCTCTGTAACTTTCTATTACCTTTCCGGCCCAAGTCTTGTATTATTTTCTTTTGGAAATAAAACCATCAACTTTGTAGTCAAATTAATTCTACATCTTTAAAGCCCCAGGGAACCTAATCCTAATTTTTCTTTCAAAATAAATTAATCTTGTCGGCATGCAATATACATGTACAAAGCAAGGTTATTATCGTCAATGAAAACGATAACTAGAATTGAAAAAAACATATTCGTTAACTGAAATAAATAAAAACGACATTAAAGGAAAAAACGGTAACTAACTGAAACTGTATTGTGCGTTGACAAAACTAACTAAAACGTACTGATATTATAGATTAAATGTGCTTCGTTTTCGTCTTTGTCAATTTATTCATAAGCCTTTTGGACTGATATTAAATTGGCATTTAATGGGTGTGCTTGCAAGAAAGACTTTACCCTTCTTCTATTTACCAAGAAATCTGATTAGTGTTTCCATACCTCCTTTCAAGAAATCAGGTTGTAATTACATGTGGAACAGAAACAAGCACACCACGGAATAAAGCACAGATCTTCAATCTGCTTGAAAACAAACCACCATATTGGTGTGTTAACTGGATCAAATTAACGTTATTAGTGAATATGGCAGACAGGCAGAACTCTTATATAAGCTGCTTATCCCTGGTGAGACGGCATCAAACACAATGGCATATTGTCTGGTACTGACACGGAATGTATTTTATGATGAAAAAGCTCTTCAAAGGTACAAAGGCCTTAATTATTGAACAATTAGACACAGTTTCATTTTCTGAAGCATATATTCTTTATATTGTTTCAGTTGAAATAACTAGTTGGGGGAAAAATTGTGTTTGCGAATCAGAGACTGTGGCACTGCAGCGGAAACATGTGCATGAAGTGCAAAAATAAGTTTTTGCAATACTGTGCAGTTTAAGTCTATGATCAAAACAGCAGGCAGCTGTATTTTAAGCTGTGGCAGCAGCTCTTTGCTAGTTTAAAATTGCAGCATAATGGCCAGAGTGTTGTCAGTCAAGTGTGCTGCATGTGAGTTCATGTGCTTGCGGAGACTATCAGAAAGAGATCATGTAAATACATGAGCCGCTGTAATCATGTTATTGAGTTAATGAAACTGTAGAGGGTAGTTCAGATCTTTTAATTGACTCAGCTCTTTGAATCTTGCTTGGTCAAATGAAATCTTTGTTCAAACCATTTGTTCATTTTTAAACCATTTGTTCACCCTTGCGGTCATCTGGGTAATGACAGAAAGAGCACGGTTGGTAAGTTGGTCAAGTGTAATACAAAAAAAAAATCAATTTTCTTAAGTTTAACAACCTTCTGGAGTTCGAGTTATTTACTTAAAATTATTGATGACAGTTGTTAATATAATTCTATAATATATTATCTATCATTGTATAAAAACATCATTCTATTTGTTTTATTATTCACTTTAGCCTACCTGGTCAATAGTAGTGTACAAACTCATATCAGTAGAAAGGCACATTAAGCATGTATTCAGTAGCTACATTACACACAGACAGCTATGGAAGTGTTCTGGTCGAGCAGCTGACATCATTAAAACAGTAAAAATGAGCTCAGCACAATTCAAAACGACATCAGCAAAAATTTCCATATATGAACTGTTTGTTTTGAATTTACACACGAATCAAAAATAGGTTTTTCCATGATAAGGGCCGTTTAATGACGAATGAGAGCTAGTGTAGTGCCAGTGTAAATCATGTGTAATCTGCTCTGGATCATCACAAATATACAAAGAACATGTCTTAGGAGCATTAACTTCCGAGCCTGTTTATGTACCACTTCTGAGAGCGAATATGTTATGCCGTCCCAACAGTACAATTTGAATAAGCAGCTATTCATTTCCCAGTAACTAAAATCCAGTCTGTGTGGAATTGCGCTTCATTTACTCGCTACAGTATGTAAATGTTCAATCCCCATCTGCTGCGCTGCATTCCAGCAACTCCAGCATTTCCTTTATATCTCTGTCTTATTTATGTACTTAAAAAATGCACGATTAAATACATAGACCAGCATCCACTGGCAAGCGCTTTAAAAAGTGCTGTGCTAAGCACGAAGAGTGTACTGAAATTAATGAGATCATTCAAACTGACCTGTCCAATACAGCTGCTGGCTAACAGTAAATGATCTACTGTTCTCAAATTTATAGGGGGTGCGTTGGTCAATGTGTCCCTTTCAGCTAGTCATGACGATCAGTCTCTGCAGTGGGTGTCGCTAATATAAAGTTTTAGTATTTATACCAGAAGAGAGTTCAAAGGACTAGTTTGGCTTTGAATCAGATATACAATTTCCCACCTTTATCTAAATCTCTCTGATCAGTCGACTAAAGTTTGTTGTCTGATATTTGCTTCTTTAGTTTTGTGCTGGAGATACAATTCTAATGAAATAGAAGCTAATGGCCAACCAATTAGCGTTGCTCCAAATACCTAAACCATCACATACCTGCCACAGAATGTATACTTAAAAATGGCTACTACTACTAGTTTTAGCAATGCTAACATACATTTGAGCTTGGTTATTGATAACAGTGTCATACAGTGTCAGAAACCACATAAGCAAGTCTGGACAAACAACCCAACACAGCTTGATGCATGATTTCCCACTGTTATATACTGATACAATTACTTTTTTTATTTTACTGATACTATAAACTATTTGTTTCTAAATCAACAGGAGGACAAATGATAATTGAGGATATTATAACAAATATAAACAATTTATCACAAAATCTCTGATGACAAGAACGACAAAACAAACTTTATAATCCAGAATGACATTTGTTGTTATTTATGGCTTATTGGGTCAAATGTACAATCCAGTTACAGAAACACCTGGTGTCAGAGACACTGCATTTTTATCACTGACAGAAAACTCCACTGGGGAACAGAATACAGATTAAAAAATTAAAAGATAATATAAGCTTCCATTACTAATAAATATAAGTTTCCATCGCTTGTTTGGTACATTTACCTCTATGCTCCAGTACAAAACTAAAGAAACACTCTAGACATCAAATGTATTGGGGATTGACTGTGTTTGGGGTAAGTTTAAAAATGATCTGAAATTGACATTTTGCAGATCTATGGTTTAAATTCTTTCTCTGTGGACAAGAGAGCTGGGATTTTAGACTTAAAATGTCCAAATCTGCCTAATTCTCCATCCAGACCAACTGTCCACTTGGTGTGTATCGGGTGAGTGTGTACTTGTTTACCTGGTCCAGTTGTTGTGAACCGGGACTTCGCAGATGCTGTAGGGAACTCGTAGGTTGTGAAAGAAGAGGGTCAGGGAGATGAGAGCTTGATCAAAAGCACTTTGATGAATATATATGTACACCAGTGGTCCGTTCTGCAGCGTGCACACACACACACACACACACACACACACACACACACACACACA
>JBBPCY010040159.1:0-13605 GCA_037974405.1 Brachyalestes nurse
TATGATACACTATGATAACTGTGAATGCTATAAATCTATCATTAGTCTTTTTCTCTCACTATCTCTCTTTCTCTCTCTTTCTCTCACCCTCTCTCTCCCTCTCGCTCGCTCTTCCCCCGTCCCCCAGCCCCTTCCTTTGCCTCTCTGATAGAGATCTTGGTCCGATTCCGTTCAGAAGGAGTTTTTTCTTTGCGTGTGTGCGAGTGTGTGTGTATTTGCACATCAGTCTTTGATACGACAGCTGTTAACCTCTCTGTTAACCTCTCTAATCAGGGTCCTTCATCAAAGGTTCTGCAGAGTGCCTGTTTAAAATTCATAAAGAAATAAAGAGTGTGGGGAGAGGAGAGAAAAGGTGCAGGGAGGGAATGAAAACAGAACTTGTCCCGGGAGATGGAGGCTGCTGATTGGCTTCTTCCTTGCCCCTGACCCTCTTTTGACCTTCTGTCGAGAGTTGAGTCGGTCAGGGCTCTGTTCTGTGTGTGGGTCAGTACTAACATCGTCACTATTGGCTTCATCAGGAGTGTGTGTGAGAGACAGATGTAATTATTGTTTGACGTATGGCTACATAATCTAGTTTCTCACTCTGACTCTCTCTCTACCACGTTTTGTACTTTGTCTTTCTCTACTCTCTGATTCTTTCTTTTTCTCCCCCTTTCTCCTCCTTTTTTCTTTTTCTGTTTCTCATATTCCCTCTCCATCATCCCATTTATCCTTTACCACTTCTTCTTACTTTTTATTCATCTTCTCTCTCTCTCTCTCTTCTCTCTCTCTCTCTCTCTCTCTCTCTCTCTCATTTTCTCTTTCTTTTCCTTTTTCTGGGGGTGTAAACTGATCATTATCACATAATGAGCTATGAAAAAGTGAAGTCTGATGTTGAATATAAATAAGAATAAAGGTGCAGTGTCTGGGCAGTCTGGATAAAACAGGCCCTCAGTACTGAAATAGTCCTGCTGTTTAATTTGTAATGACTATGTGAAAACATTTTTAAGGACTCTGCCCTTGAATGAATCTGCATCAAAGCGAGCAGCTTAAGTTGCACTAAAAAGTAAAAACTGCTTCGCATAACTTCACATCCATCCAGTGCAGTTTGATCAGATGATGCAATAAATAACAGGCAATAACAAAACTATCACCACACTTAACCCAGCTGGAACTGAGCATGAGTTTGTATTAAAATAAGACATCTGTAAATATAACTAATTGTGGAAATGATTTATTTCCCCTAGTCTTTGAGTGGAGAAGGTGTTTCAGACTAGTAGGGTGGTAGAGACTAGCCTAAACTAATAGCTGAAGTAAAAACAAAAAGTACTTGAAAAAAAAAAGAAAAGATCCGCGCAAAGTGTTGAACTGCAGTGGAATGCAGTACAAAGTACATTCAACACATATAAGCATATGAACTAATTTTTTTTAACAACATAACTAAATGAAATAAAGCACACAAAATTAATAATGTTAATGATAAGAAATGTAACAGTAAGAAGTAGTTCTGTTTCGTGAAAGTGTTATCATGTGAAAATACTCAGAAATGTGAAAATCCATCAAATTGTCCCTTGAGTATGAATGAGTAAATGGCTTTAGTCACTACCCGCCTCTGCAAAAGGCTGAAGTGCAGCTTCTCATGTTGGTGAGACCAATGACGGGTGTCTGAATTCAACACCAAATTACATCTTTTGTCTTTTTTGCACTTTACCAACACAGATGCCTTGTGTCACACTTGGAGCACTTTAACTGCACTCTGCAGGTGAACTGCAGTAGCATGAAAACCTCTTAAAAATCACCGGTTTGTCTGCTTTGTAGCTCACACACACACTCACACACACACTCAGCCAGATCATGGCAAAGATGTTTACAATTGATCATTTTATCATTTTGCTGTGCATCTAAAAACTATTTTTACAGGCGAGGGAGCTGCAGTGGATGATTATCTGAAAGACAGCTCTCACACATATGCACACTCACCTGTGAGTGATTTTGAGGGAAGGTATAATCCTAGTTCATAGGGAAATGTCTAAGGGGATTAGTTTAATTTATGGAATAATAAGATCTTTAATGAGATTTATGCTGATCTGTTGATTTTGTGTCTGCTGTCTATGTATGTGTGAAGTGTTTTTTTCTTTTCTGGTGGCAGTTTTTAGCAGCCATTGCAGACCTGCAGGTATTTAATTACATGACTTATATTTAAAATTAAATTGTAATTTAATACTTAGATCACATACTTATTTTTTTAGGCTTACGGTTGCAGTGTTGTTGGTTCAGTATAGTTTGGAGTTGTGGTTTGTGCGCATTTTCATGGCTATGGAAATCATCTGTCTATGATACCTGATGGGACTGAAATAGAACAATGCCCCCAAAGAGTGGACTCCTGTGCTCTCTACAGTATGGCAGTGTAACAAACAGCAATTGAACTGAATCCAACCAGTAAGAAAATGTTAACTTTGAAAGCACCTTTCTCACATACAGTAAGCAACCCCCATGCGCTTCTACAAAAGTCATCCATTTGCTCTTTTCAGATTGACAACTTGTCACTTTCACTGAATCAGTCTGTTGCTCAGTTATACAACAAATCAATAGATCAATCTATGGATCAGTTTGCCAGTTTTGATCATTGCTGCTCCAGTCATTAAGCTATTTCACAGCACTGGGTGCACTGTGCCAGGCCTCTGAAGATATTCTTGAAGAATGCTGGTTTGGGGACATCTAGCTTTTCAAAATGTTTTAATACATTAGATTACTTTCTTTCGTCAGTTGTCCATAAGCTAATATCCTAAGAATATTTATTCTGTGGGAAAACAATAGAATGCTAATGACACACATTTGTCAGCACTCATCATATAATCTGCTTTGCACTGTGAAGAAATCCTTTCATTTTATTCACCTTTTTCTGAATCGCTAAATCAGATTTCCGGGTGGTGGTAGCTCAGTGGGTACTTGCCTCTGGACCAAGGGGTCATGGGTTCGAAACCTACCTTCAGCATACCACCACTGGGTTCCTGAGCAAGACCCTTAACCCCAAATTGCTCCAGGGATACTGCCCCCTGTAGTTAGGGAATGGAAGTCGCTTTGGATAAAAGCGTCTGATAAATGCTGTAAATGTAAATGGTATGTAGTGCTCTGCAGTATGTAGTTATTAGAGGTAGTATCTGGAAATCAGTAGGTTGTTGATAGTGCTACAGTTATCTATACAGCTTAGTAATAAAATATAGAATCAGTAAATCCGTAGGTTGTTGTGTGTAGTGCCATAGTAAAGTTATGACTAGCTGGCCCTTATGTAAGTACACAGGTACATTGTGGTTGTTCTACAAGCAGGTGTTATGCCTGATGTTAATGTTTCCTATATTTGTGTGCTGTTCTGACCGCTGATGAATTTTTAAAGCAGTTTTAAATGATTTGATGAAAATTTCAATAAAACATCTAGATCTACACTTTCTAACTCCTCTTTAGCTTTAAAAAACATGCCCAGAATGACTGTAGATGTACAGTAGCATAATGAAAGTTTACTGTGTGTTGAAAGATAATTCTGTTTTCAAACACACTACTGTTACAGACTCTGGAAGCACAGTGTTCATTTGTTTGCTTTGTATTCATAAAGTGCCAACAGGACTTTTCTGGATTAGTGACTCACAGTGTACGCAGGTTTTCATGCAAACACACTTAAACACTTACATGCACATTTCATCTTGTGTTTCCTTCTTTTAAGTACAGGTTTTGTTGCCGAGCCGAGTTAATGTGTAATAAACACTTTCATAAAACGGCAGTCATGTAACACACTCATTCACTGCGAGTCTTTGTTCCAGTCTGTTCTTCCTCTCCTCGTTCCTTCCCTCTGATGTTCTCTCCATGTCACCCCTTTGTTCTTTCATTCCTAGTCTTTACATTTTCTTTGTCCTGGTCTCTACATTCAAGCTGCCTTTAGGCCTTGAGTTTCACGTCTTTCTTTTCTGTTTTCTTTCCAGGTCAGTTAAAGTTCCATACATCAGCATCCCGAGACTCTGCACATAAGTTATATAGAGGCGTGGCGTTCATTCAAGACTGACAGGTCTCAAATGTGAAAGAATGTACTTATCAAACTAGTTGCCAAAATAGAGGCCTCACAAGTGAAAATATGCAAGTGACTTCTTTGTACAATAAATTAGAAAATTTGAAAGAAATCACTGCACAAGCCTACACTTAAAGCCTTTAGTTTGTATGATGTGCAGACACTGTACAGAGGAGCAGGGTCAGAGTGTAACACACACACATTCTCAGACTCATCAATCTAATAACACTGTCAGCTAAAAGCTTGCTGTATCCGTTAGTAATGAGACTAACAGCATTAGTGGGCTTTCTGTCTTATCTGTAAACAGAGTGATCTGTTAAATTACAGCTATTCAATTAGAGCCCATCTCTAAACAAACAATTACGAGAGTGTAAAGGCTGGGTGCTTATGGATAGCGATAGTGTGTGTGTGTGTGTGTGTGTGTGTGTGTGTGTGTGTCTGTGTGTGTGTCTGTGTGTGTGTGTGCGCGCGTGTGTGTGCCGGACATCTACATGTGTATGTTTTATCAAAATAATCGGATGATCCTTTGATTGTGAACTTTAGAATTATGCTGCAAACATGTCTTCTCATTAACAAGAAAAATATTTACATACCAAAATGTATTTTCAAAATGGCAACTTCATAGAAGAACCAAGCAATAGATATTTAACCTTGATATATGTTAATGTAAAGATATTTTTCCATTTAATCATTTGAGGTATCTTTTGGTCAATACAAATGTTCAAAGCAGCTGGTGTTAAATAATAATGAGGATTTGGTTTTGCAACTATTTGGTTTTTAAAGAACTATATAATAATACACTAAACTTTAATTATGTACTATAATACTATTATTGTATGACTATAATACTATAAAAATGATAATTGTGGAATAGCCATGGTTTTATGTGGAGTAGGCTAAAGGAACGAAAGAATGTGATGAAAAGTTTCAGTGTGAGCTTTAGGATATGAAATGTGTTCTAAAGAGTGTGTATGTGCATAAAGTTCCTATTAGTCAGATAACATCAGCACATTACTGTAACAGAGTAGAAAGTTAGAAACGAGATACACCCATAAGCAGCTTCTCTCTCTTTCTCTCTCTTCCTCTCTCTCTCTCTTTCTCTCTCTTCCTCTCTCTCTCTTTCTCTTTCTCTCTCTCTGCCGTGACCATAGAGGATGCACTCAACCTGAGCAGAAGAGTCATTAACACACTTATACACACACTCCAAACTCACGCTTTGTTATAATACGCTACTCTTAAATAAACCAACTAGGCCGTACTTTACTCAAGTGATTACCATGGCGTAAGGTTTCACCACACACACACACACACACACACACACACACACACACACACACACACACACACACACACGGTATAGTGACTATAGAGTGTATGTGTATAGGGGACATGGTGGTTACACTCTGTGTTCTAACCACAGGTCCTGCTCTAAAGACCCGCCCGTCACTCAATACAGCGCTCAAGTTACTGCAGAGATGGCAGCCCATTCTGCTCACGGTCCTCTAAAACAATATAAACACAACTGAAGCTCAGTAAGCCCTCGCATGAGCCCACTTACTCATTCACAGGAGTCGCCATTCAAAAGTCTGGAATTTTTGGAATCACTGTTTTCAGTATTCTAAATCAAAAATGATTCTAATATGATCATGATCATGATATCTGAAAATTTTGGGAGATTCACGACTATAAAAATATTTTCCAAAATGGCAACAGAGCTTTCAATGATTCCACAATAATTGAGAAAGCTGAACAGTTGCAAAAATGTTACAAATTATCACACTAATCTCTACTAAACTGCTCTGTATTTGAGATTAACTCAAAAGGCATTGACATGACATTATTGCAAATAATATAGTTCGATGGTTACAGTTACGTTATGTATTCTTTAATGAGTTTTTCATTTATCAGTGAAGTTTATCAATTAGCTTGTTTTGCCGAATATTGAGTAAAAAAACTGAATACTGAATAAAAATTCAGGGGTTGCAACTGTCTCAGCATAGGCCATATTACTGGGAGATATTCCCTGGGATTCAATCCCTGGGGTGCCACAGTCATTCATGGCCAGGAGTTAAAGAGAGTTTAATGAGTCATGCTCTCTCTGGGTGGGTAGAATGGTTCCACCACTGCATCATCGGCCAGTGAGCTGTTGCCCAGTGCAGCGATCTTAACTGATGATACGGAACTGGCAGTTTGCATTCCCCTCTAAATCCATTGAACTGGCTGATGACACTGCATTAAAAGCTGCTTGACCCAACATTGTTGCCAGTATTGTGTTATTGGGGGAATCCTAGTTGCGGGTGAAATTATACACAAATTGTTATACACAATTGATGGTAATCCATCAATTGGCAAAAAATACCTATATTCATATTTCTATCTATGCTGCATATGTTATTATAGAATAAAATAATAATTACTAGAATATCAAGTCATTCCAGACTTTAGAATGGTACTGCACTGTACTTTAGTATACTGTATTTTTATATACCTCTCTCTTTCTCTCCACTTTTCTTTCTTTTGCTCCCCCTCTGCACATTTTGCAAATACTTGTCTGTCAGCCAGCTTATCTTAAATCAGGAGCTTGCCCTCCTGCCTGCTCCTTTACAAGCTTTCTTACTTTGCTCTTTGTTCCACAACTGTGCGTTTTTATATGTTTATATTTTTTGTCCTGTTTTTTCCTTCCTCTGCCTGAACTGAGTTCTGGAAAGTGAGTTCTGGATAGTTTTGGAGCTCATGCATGAGACGCAGATCCTTAACAGTAATGAAATTATGGTGAAGTGCTTAAGCACAGGTCCACAGCACTGTAGTCCGTATGACTCTAAGATCAGCCACAGAATAAAACCTAAAGTAGACGGACACATTTCAGTTGATGCCATGTCTCACAGTTACAAGCAAAGTCTACATTACACAATGTTTTATGATGAATTGTATTGACAGTTTCTGTCTCTGAAGAGCCTTATCCCTGGGGAATGGCCGTAAGCCTGTAATAGTTAGAAATCAGATACTGTAGTGAGTGGACAGTTGTGTGCAAAAGTTTTGGAACCTTTGGAAAAATGTGATTTTCTGAGTGAAAATGTTTTTCCTTTACAGAAAACTTTAATGCACAGTTGCTATTTACTTGCTGGATTTAACATATTACAAAAAAATGTAAACATAAAATGTGACATTTCTAACTCAGAAAATACATAGACATAAACTGAAATAATCAGAAAAATTAAATATTTAATATATAAAAACATATATAAAAATGTCAGCCGGGTGTGCTTAAACTTTTGCACGCATCTGTATATGTATGTGGTTTTAGCATATAGAATGTGTGCGAATACAGTGTATGTCTATGTTGGACTTCATGAAGAGAAATTGCATTGTATTGCTTTGCTCAAGGGAGTATCTGTAACTTGATTATTGGGCTTTCCTGCCTCAGTTGCTGTGCAGTGTTGACTTGTTCTGACTTTTCAGTGTTCGTAGTGTTGGGTGAATATGAAATGAAGTGAGTAGAGTTGCAGCCTGTCAAGGAATGCTCTAACAATGATGTGTCCGGCTTGTTCGTTGATATCTAAATGTACAAAAAAAGTGGTAGCCTCCCCATGCCTTCGGCCTACTTTCCTCCCGCTAACCTCGCTCTAAAATTTCCCTCAGGACAAAACCAGCAGAACAGGGCAAAGAAAAGAGTGGAGAAGGAGGGTGGTGGAGAGAGATAGTGTATCTGTTGCCCTGTCCCCAAAGACATGAAAACACACGCATTCTCTCTTTCTCCCTCACACACACACCCACAGACGTTCACCACCCTCACACCACACAAACTGTCCCGAGGGAGGGTAACCGAGCGTTTACAGTTGTCGTTTGCTGTTTGAAAAGAGTGATTGTTTTTAAACAGAGCTGTGAATTAATTCACCAGCTAAACAGGAAGATAAGGGAAAGAGGAGAGAACGCAAAAGAAAGGGAAAAGAAAGCAGGTGAATGTACTCCAAAGTGGGAGGGTTTGTGTGTCCCAGTTTACAGACGGGACGTTAGTAAACATACACCTGTTGGGCTAGACCTTACAAACACTGTATACTAATGATGGAAACTGCAATCAATTAAGCTTTATTTAAGTAGTGTAATCTTTTCATGAATATTTTAATGTTTGTATGAAAATAATCTGCATCTCAAATATAGTTTCTTATTTTTTACACCTACTGTATATGTGCCATAAGTTCCCTTCTAGCCTGCCTTTTAAATTATAGATGTGGGAGCAAAAAATTAACAACAGTTAAAAAAAAAACAGAAATAAAAAAGGTGCCCGAAATCCATAATACTTTAGTTCTAAGGGCCTGTCGTACTGACATAAGTTGCACATTGCTTTTATAGTAACTATTAATAATTTATAGAGGTAAAGTCTAAAGATTACTAACTGCACCATATGCACATAAGTATAATGTGGCATTCTGTACTGGTCATTTATTAGGTTTTGTTTTATTCCCAATATGTTTAATTCAGCAAATAAATAATAAGTAAGTAGAAGTGCATTCTCATGTGTACTTATTTTCACAAAATGTGTATTGTGATCATTATTGCATGTCTGGAATTTTTTTAAAGAAATTTCTCATTCCATACCTTTACTCTCTCTCAAGTTGCATTTGCAGTCATTTTTCCTCAAAGACACAACTGCACAAAGAGGTTAGCCACTCTTGGTGTCTCAGTCTCAGTCATGTGTGTGTGTGTGTGTGTGTGTGTGTGTGTGTGTGTGTGTGTGTGGCAACATACGGAGTAGAACGAAATGTGCTGATGCGTTCATTTACCATTTATACCAGTCACTATAGGTGCAGTTACATATTTGCAAGTATTTTGGGATCTGAAGTCTTTCAGATGTAAATATTCAAGATTTCAGATTCTTTATTTGCCACCTATATAGTTACATGAGTACATGTGAAACATGTCTTAAAGGTATCACTTAATGTAAATTAAATTAAAGAGAAAATTGAAAATGCTAAACTAAGGTAATAAAAATATAAACAAAGCAGTTAGAAGCCAGATCTGTACTGTGTAAAAATATGATAGAATAGAATATAATAGAAGATCTGTTCTGTAAAATGCAGTGTGCTGGTTTACAGGTTAATGTATAGACCTAAGTGATAGGTGGCACATTTTATACATTTCTTACTTAAACATCTTGTGTTCAAACACTTAATGTGTTAGTCTGAACTGAAAATGTCTGGGGGAATGTTTTTCAAGGTTGAGAGAAAAATGGAAGAAAGGGGACAGGATAGATAAGATGGAGAAGATTGTAAAGCAATGGCACTACCTTGTGATGCTGGTGTTCTCCCTGCTCCAACTCAGCTATATATAACTATAATACTATAACTATAACTATAACTATAACTATAATTACTCCTCTAATTAACAAAAGCTTCTCTCTGGCTCAGATTATCAGGTTTGGATGAAAACAAGTGCACATATTCTATGTTTACGGCATTTAGCAGACCTCCATTCCCTAACTACAGTGGACAGTCTCTCTGGAACAACTTGGGAATAATGGTCTGGCTCAGGGACCTAGTGGTGGTCTGCTGAAGGTAGGATTCGAACCCATGACCTCTTGGTCCAGAGATCTTACCCACTAGGCCACCACACAAGCTTAAATATGCCATTCTGTAGTTTTTGTGTTTCAATACATTTGCTGACTTACTCCTAATGGAAAAACTAAAACAAAATATGTGTGGCACATTTCATGTTTTATTTGTTCCCAATATGTTAAATTTAGCAATTAATATGTATATTAATGTTTTTTGTAGATTATATATGTGACGTCCACGGGGGGACTCTTATTATGACACGGATGTGGGTGTTTCCCGCTGATTTATCAGTAAGGGTTTGCAGCAGCATGGATTAAGCAATAAGGGCTATTGTGTATTCATTGATTTTGGTCTGTGCACATTCATGTATAAAAAGTTCCTGAGTTCATGTTTAGGTTGTCAGTCTGCCCTCACACTACTCTTTGTTGTACCAATCATTTGTGTTTTGGGAGTTTGTTTGTGTTTTGGCCATCGAGCCTTCTTTGTGTTCATGTTTGTTTAAATAAAAGAGTAAAATGGAAATCTGCACCTGCGCCTCCTTCCCACACTGGTATGCAGCATACGTTACAATATATTTGTGTCATTCATTAAAATTAAAGTCAGATGTGCATTAAACAGAGTGCTTTACACAGAGGAAGCAGGCAGACCCCGCTGTGGCACCTGTGGCCTTATCTCTCACACTCTCAGCACAGATAACTCACTCTCTCTTTCAGCTTTATCTTATCTCTCCATTTTCACTCATCCCTCTGGAGTCTGCGGCTCCATTCATTCCTTTAATCCACTCCGCTCGCTGACAGCATTTCTGCCTCAGAGGCGTGTGTGCAGTTCACAGCTACACGTGGCTTTTTGGACGTCAGTGTGAGAGAGTGTTGCCTGTGTCTGTTTTGTGTGTGTGTTTATGTGTGCAGAATGGATGTAAACCTGAAAAAGAAAAGAGCAATTTTATTCTGACTGTTTAGGAATCAACTTGATGCTTCATACCATTTGGGATAGAGGATTGGTTAGGAACCTACAAATGGAATATAAATATATATTTTTAATTTCACAAGCTTTTTTGTTTGTTTTTATTTGAATATTATGTGCTTGAAAACAAGAAAACAATCATTTTATTTTGGCCAAACACATGGGCGCATGCTTCTCTGAATATTTGTATAGTAACAACTTATTCTGACAAAAATCCAAAACTAATTAATTTGACTGTAACAAAAATTCAGAATTGATTTGATTCATGATCACCAACTTCACTCTTATCAAGAAGGGTTATTTTGCTTGTGGCAATAGTGCAGCATTTTGTAACTTTGTATAACTATTTTAATTTCATCATTAAAAAGGATCAATTAAAAGAGGAGTTACTAATACAAGGTTTCATGTCTCAATTACAGTTCTGGGATAAGGTTTTGTCACAAAACATATTTTTTAGTGTTTGCAGCATATCACTGTAACCTCAAAGCAAGAGGGATGTGGGTTCAATTCCCAGCTGTTTCCACCTGGTGCTCTGGTTTCCTCCCACAGTCCAAAGACAGGCACATCAGGTGAATTGGAGATGCTTGATTGCCCCTAAGTGTATATGTGTGTGTCTGCCTCGGGATGAACTTGCAACCTGTCTTAGGTGTTTCTTCACCTTTTGCCCTATGATCACTGGGATAGGCTCCAGTACCCCCACAGCCCTGGTAATGGATAAGCGCTTGAATAGTGAATGAATGAACATTACAAAAAAAACACAGGTTCACTGATAATTCTGGAGGACAAATAAAATGGTAAATAAAACAACAACATTTGTGTTGAAGATATATCCTCTATTTGTCTACCTGAGCTAAATTTATCATAAGATGCTGGCATGACAACACATGATGTGAATGGAAACCACTGTACTGAAAGCATACACACTCCCAGCTACAAAGTGTTTACTTGAGATTAATAACATTTGTTTAGTTTATTGTATATATGTGTTAGTGTATGAGTGTGGGAGCTGACAATAGAAACACACAACACATGTATGCTAAATAACTGCTTTTGATTTTGACACTCTTCATACATGATCATCAACACTGAATAAAAAGACAAGAGAAGAAAATAAATTACAGTAATAAAAATTAAATAAAATCATCGTTTATGATAAGGTTTAAAACAGTCTTTTTTTTCTATTACAAGGCAGGAAGTAAAGTGTTAATCCAGCATTTTACTTTTTACTTTCTTCAGGTTAATAAGGACACAGAGAACAGGAACAGGTAAACGACCAGTTAAATTCTGAATATTGACTTAAAGGGAGGTAAAATTTGCCAGGAATGCTGGTTTATGAGAAGGTTGGAATTCATTAATGGAGAGAGCTTATCAGGGTGGAGTGGGAAATGGGACAGCATACGGAAGAGTTGGGTAACAGGAGACTTTTAGCAATGTTCCACATTCACAGTTGTAACTTATACGCACATAAATATGTAGAGATATATAGAGAGTGCACTCACACCAAACAGCTACAACTACTGATAGGTGAAGTGTTTTGTAACATTCATTATCATGTTAGAATGGCATGTAGGGTATGTTAGGCAGAAAGTGAACAGTCAGTTCTTGAAGCTGATGTGTTGGAAGCAGGAAAAATGTGTAAGCGTAAAGATCTGAGGGCCAAACTGTGATGGCCAGATGACTTGGTCAGAGCATCTCCAAAATGACAGGTCTTGTGGGGTGTTCCTGGTATGCTGTGATTAATAACAACCAGTGAACCAGCAACGAAGTCATAGGTGCCAAAGGCTCACTGTTGTGTGTGGCGAGTGAAAGCTGCCTGTCTGATCCAATCCTGTTAAAGAGCTATAGCACAAATTGCGGAATGCTGACTATGGTAGAAAGAATCACAACTTCAGAACACCACAGCCAACTGCGTATGGGGCTGCTTAACCTCAGACCAGTCGAATTGCAGAGGCTAAACAAATTCTATAGTAGTCAAATGAGCATCAGAACTGGACCATGAAGCAAAAGAAAAAGGTGACCTGATCTGATGAATCATGATTTCATCATGTGGATGAGTGTGTGTGCATCGCCTACCTAGGGATGCACTATGGGAAAAAGGCCAGCCAGCAGAGGAAGTGCGCTGCTCTGGGCATTCACGTGGGTGTCGCTTTGACACTTGTACCACCTACATAAACACTGTTGCAGACCAAGTACACTCCTTCATGTCACTGACCTCTTTCATCAGTATAGTGTGTACTGCCACACTGCAACCTTCAAATCCCAGATCTTCATCCTATCGAGTATCTGCATGATGTTCTAGACAAACAAGTCCAAACCATGGAGGCAGTGTACAGAACTTAAGGGATCTACTCCTAATGCCTTGGTGCCAGACAACACAGTGCACCTTCAGAGGTCTTGTGGAATCCATGCCTAAGGGTGCTTTCACATATGTGGTTCGGTTCATTTGGTCCAGACCAAGGGCAACAAATGATACATTGTAGCATGTTTCTGCCATTTTGGGTCCTTTTCACACTACACTGATTGCTCTGGTCCGAACCAGTTGAAACGAACCAAAATGCAGTCATGTTACAACATCTACATCACTCGTTGGCCAGATGTGCCATTGAACGTATTTCCTAAACTGCTTTTTGATTGGTCAGAATTAACGTGCGGGAAAATTCCAAAGGAACTCGTGGAAGTAAACAAAGCGAGGAGTTTTATTAAAGTTTTATTAAAGTTTTATTAAGTGCATCCCGCACTTGGATGTACTGCTGGTGAAGTTTCTCTGCCTTAACCCTGCACTGTTCTACAGATCCATTAAACCCCCTTTGGGCTGTTTGCTAAATAATGAAAATATTGCTGTGTTCTTGTGAGTTTGGACCTAATATGATCATCAGAACAAATTTTGATGAGGCTCCGCACCTCCTCACAACTCCGCGAGCTGCCATGGGGCTAAAAGCGCTAACTGTTGCTAAAGCGCTAACTGTAAACAAATACATCTCCTCATCCCATAATGCACAGCGCAGCTGACTACGGCAGCTGGATTAGTCCAAAAGGCGCAGTACTTTTTGCAGT
>JBBPCY010040217.1:0-13601 GCA_037974405.1 Brachyalestes nurse
TTACGTTAAACGGGGGTGTCGTGTGATTAAACAGTTTGTGGAAAAATACCTGTTTCACACACTCTGTCATCGTGTGTGCGTGTGGGCAGGGCAGAGGATCGATTTTCAAATAATATTCGAATAGTTCTCATCAAATTTCGAACAGTGTTTTTGGCAAAAAGTCACATCCCTACTGCACGCAGCGTTTTCTTGGCGTCAATTCTGCCGAAATCTCAGACAAAACAACGCTACTGCTTCTTGTCCCATGATTATGTCTCATGAATACTCAACATGACAGTTGCAGTCACCAGCCTTCCCTGCACCCTCCTCACGCAACAGATCCACATTCTACCCACCTCCACCTTCCCAATCATTTTACCCTGCACTGACCTTTCTTCTCATGCCATTAAAAGCTTCACATACATGTTTTCCACATACATGTTTTAATGCTGTTAATCCTGCAGCACCTGAGCCCTTCTATCATGTCCTATAATGTTGACAATAACGTTGACTACAGCTGGATCCATGATTCAATGCAGAACTATCCACAAAGACGACCTACATGTAAACACAGACAAATTACTACCCCCATAGATAAATACACAAAACCTACAAATTGGGCTGCAGGCTGGCGTTAAACAGCGTCAAATGAACGCCAATGTAGAAGCTAATCAAGCACAGCTACAAAACGCAATAAAACCACGCATGGTTCTCAGAGCGCATTCATTTATCCGAGAACGTCTGTATGGACGTTGTGCTGTTTCTGGCTGTCGGGAAGCAGACGGATCACTGCAAGTTCTGAGGACTTCAGTCCTAACCAGACTGTCCAGATCAGATAGACCAGATAACACTGGACACCCAACCAGAACAAACCTCATTGACATACATCAGCACAGAAATAGCCTGTTAAATAGTGAGGGGTGAAGAGAGGCTACGAAATGTTTCCCAACACACACACACACACTCTGTGACGAGCTGAAGTAAAAAAGTAAAGGGAATAAAAATCCTGAGTACCAGCCCTTTGATATTCAAACACCACTGATCATTTGGAATCCCCCCATCCATCTTTTAGAACAGAACATAGCTTTTCTGTACACACACACACACACACACACACACACACACACACACACACACACACACACACACACACACACACACACACACACAGTGAAGCGGGTGGAGATATGAGTGAGAATAAAGGAGCTTTAAGGAAAAGTTCCAAACCCTACATACTCAAACTCTCTGCTCCACCTTAAACAGATACCTTTTAATTTTGAAGTGTAAAAAATCCATAATTGTAAAAGGTGAAGTGGAAAAGTTAAAGCAGCAGCCGTGGGATTACTGAGCTGATCAGACCTCGTCCACACAGATCCGAATATTTTTGGTGTCTTTTCGCTGCAGTTGGGTCTTCTGTCCACAGACACTGCTGAAAACATATGTTTTTTTAATTGCTCTCCAGGGTGGAGAGTTTTGGTATAACAGTGCCGTCTGAAAAACTGTGTGGGGATGTGTCCCAACACTGGGTTAGAATAGAACAGAATAGAATGTTTTTACCATATAGACAATAAAGTTCTGCCCCAAGCTCATCATAAAAATAAACTCATACAGTAATAAAACCATTAAATCTTCACATATGCGCTGTGTATGGAGGGATGAGTTACTGGGCCTTGAGTCTGCAGGTCCTTTTTCTGTATGACCTCTAGCACCTTCAGGGTGACGGGTCATCGGAAACATGAACATTTGTGATTCTTAACATCCGGGGCCTGATAATTACAGGCCAAAGCCAGATCAGGAGGATAAAGCCTAAGACATAATTTAAAATAAAACTTTTCAGTCCGATCAGGATCATATCCGTGGTCCAGTACCAATGGCATCTCAAGCGCCACAGCTTTTGTTATTTGGCAGAACTGAATTATGGAGGTCCGTCAGCTTGCGTTGGGTCAAACAACTTCACCGTTTTTGGGCTCTACATTTCTCGCCCCGTTCGTCAGATTTTAGGAAGTTATATTCCTCCCATACTTAGGATGTGCACTCATATGATTGTACAGAGATTTCTGAAATTTATATTTATTGAAATTTTGATTTGGAAATGTGCAGATTCGTGTGGACAAGGTCTGGAGGGGATAAGTTGCTCCAGGGGTCACTGTGGTTTAGTGCTGCATGCTGAAAGCCTGATATTTGCCTTCTGAAGAGGGGGGCAGGAGCAGGAACTGGCAGGTACGGTCAGGCCCCACCCCCTCGTCCTGATCAGAGCTGTCACTGAACCGAGGTTCCTCCTCCTCAGGTGGGAACACCACAACCTCTGGGATGTCATCCCTCTGGCCTCGAGACACCAGCAGTTCCGGGTGGTTGAATGTGGGGTTGCCATGGCGTGGCGGGGGTGAGGAGTGACAGGAGGGGGGTGGGGTGTTCTGGGGCGTGGGATTCAGGGAGGAGGCGGGGCTCGACTGCAGGAGGCCGAGGACAAAGGAGCCCAGTGAGCCACGGGACATCCTGGAATCGCGATGTGAATCCTGAGGAGTCGAGGCAGAGATGGAGGAGTTGCGTCTCAGGAGTGACAAACGGGAGGCGGAGAGACCCTCCCCTTTGAGGTAGGAGCATGAAGGAAGAAGACAATGTGGAGGATGAGAAAAGAAAAATAAGATGAACAAATAGAAAAGGTCATGAGGAAAAAAAGAGATGTGAGTAAACAAAGAATATTTTCCCCTGATATCAACAGTGTGTTAAAAGTTTTTTGTTCACCTGGATGAACTACTTCATAACCATATTTTTTCCATTGTTCCATACTACAGAAAAGTATTGAGCCATCCCTCAGTTCTTCAGAGTTGGCATTAAATTATCTTTAAAAAAAACTCAAAAATTCTATTTTCTGCCTGTCAAACTGTCTTATTTTGGCATACTCACAAGATTGAACAAAAGACATAGGAACAAATGTTTTACTATGACAGGCTCCAAAATTCTTAAAAATACAAGGTGCACGGATAGAGGAGTTCCAGCCACTCAGCACCACCAGTACAGGGGGTCCTTGAGTTAAGCCACAGATCCGTTCCTTCAACAGTGATGTAACCCGAATTATGGTGTTAGTCAGTACTAACACCAGAGAACTGGAAAACTGTTCCTCAGAACTACATTAAAATGACAAGTCTGGATCTTTTGGAAGCAAAATGTAAAGAAAAGAGGGGAAGCTCAAAGACTTTTTTTTCAGTACTGTACTTCTGTCAGTTACTTGCCAATAATCTTATTTCTTCAGGACTCAAAATACAGTACTATGTAGGCTCATCATTATTATTAACATTATTATGGAATTAAATAAAGACGATCAAACAATGAGGGGAAAATATTCCTGATCTTTTTGAAGCTGTGGGGAAGGGTGTACAGCCCCAGTCTAAGAAGACTTTAGTCCAGCACAACCTGGAGACCTTCCAGCTCAGAAACACTTCCTGAACCTGGGGCCCCTCTCAAAGCAGGTCCATCTTAGCCAGGGGTCCTGACTGAGTTCTTCACAAAACCAAACTCACTTCAACGCCTTTTCATGCTCAGCAGGTTCAGAAGTTCTGACTGGGATTAATTCTCACAAACCACAAGAATATGAGAAGCATTGGATGGTCTTTCTTTCTCCTCTGAGAGGGAAACATGCTCCTCCGATTGTGTCTGAAGAGTGAAGTGTTTATAAGGTAGAAACAACAATTCTGAGACCTACTCCCTCTCTCCACACACACACAGGTCAGCAGGTCATCCCTGGTTGTTCAGAAGCTCTATTTTGGCATGTCCAAAGAGTCGCTTATGAAATCTCAGACTAAACCTGGCCTACAGCACGTCACCATGGCGACGCTGCCTAGTAAAAAATGATCGTAAGTCACAAGGCTTTCAGGGTTAGATCGATCTAAGCTTAAAGTTATCTGACTGAAAAGAAATCCTGCTTTGTGAGCCGGACCCCAGGTGTTAGGGTTAGAGCAGGTAAAGACCAAACTGTGCTGGACGTTGATCCTCCAGGACCTCAGCAGACCACCCAGACCTCAGAAAAGTAGTGAAACTGCAGGTAGAAAGAAAGCAAGAAAACAAGGCAACAAACAGAAACACACATTGGTGATGTGCGCCAAACTCTCTCTCACACACACACACACACACATGGCACAGTGCAGGATTTCTTACCTCCATCATCTACAGGCTTTTCACCCCAAAACATACTAAAACCAGTCTTCTGAAATTCCAAAAACCACAATAGAATACATGCAGTTCCAGATTTCCATTAGTGTTTCTACCAGAGGTCATTCCAGGATGCATCACGACACCAAACGCAGCTCACATGGCATCATGCCTAACATACAGCCAAAACACACAAACGCAAGCGCACACACAGCACAGTGCAGAATCTCTTACCTCCATCACCTACAGACATTTTACCCCTAAAACCAGTCTTACAATGCCAAACACCACAATAAACAATGTGCGGTTCCAGATTTCCATATATGTGTCTACCAGAGGTCATTCAAGGATGCATCAAAACACCAAATGTCGCTCACATGCCTAAGACACAGACAAAACACACACACGCACCTCAGTTCTCATCATAACAGCCATAACAGGCTCAGTTGGGGCCACACAAGCAGTTAGTATTCACACCCCAGTTTTTAAGTTCTGCTCTCTTTATTGGACCAGTTTAAGACCAGTGGAGGTCTGACAGCACCTAAACCACTTAAACTTTAAGGTCCAGAAGCCTGGAGAGGAGAGCGCCACCAGAGGAGGTGGGGGGAAAAAGTGGGGTGCAGCAAAGCGTCTCACCGTTCCTCTCGAGCAAGTGCGGGTCGGAATGTTTCTTGCCTATGTCAGCGATGGAGCGCACAAGGGGGATGCGGTTACTCAGCTTCTTCTCGTTCTGGTGGTGGTGCCGCTTCAGCATGGCTTCCCGGACCTTCTCCATAAGGGACTCATCCAGCTGATTGTTGGCCACCATGCTATCTATGACCATATCTGAGAAACAACAGACAAACTTTACATCATCAGCCTGAGTCAAGATCTAACAACTGAGCGTTACTCACCTCCAGGAGCTCTGGTGCACACTATTCTAAAAGAAAAAAAAATTCTAGAACCAGAGCTTTCCAGGCCTGCCAGAACCCCTGCCAAACATGTGTGTTCAATCACAGTGGTTTTGCAATGAGTGTGTGTGTGTTTGTGTGTGCATGTGTGTTTGTGTTAAAGTACTCACACAAACACAGAGAAAAACTAGGAGGCCTTGTTTGGCAATTACAGGGTGATCCTACAGTACTGTGCAAAAACATTGCTGTGAGGAGATTAATGAGGCTAAGTGAAGTTACCCTATGACGTCCCAGCTTTAGGGTATCCTGTGATTTCCCAGGTTTAAGTTATCCTGTGATGTCTCAAGTTTAATAAATCCTGTGGTGTCTCAAATTAGGTTTACCTGCGATCTCCTCTATGGTGTTTGCCCGCATGTCCAGCATGACGGTGCCGTTCAGGATGCAGCTTCGCAGCTCAAACAGGCTGTGCAGTGACAGAGTGGCCACATACGGTTTACTCCACCTCTCCCCGCCATCCTCCACATCCTCCTCAAACTTCAGCCACCTGCACACACACACACACACACACACATTCAGTCATTGCCCTCGTCCAGCAGTGTGTTGAATGTTCTTGGGTTGATATTGGAACATTGCTGTAAGAATCTGATTGTATGAGAGCATTGGGGGGGCTTCATACCCCTCTATCCTATAAGCATAGTAAATTGCGGCCCATTCTGTTGGTCAGTGGAGATACAGTCTGTGTGTGACTGAACTGTCTGTCGGTTTCTGTCCCTCAGAGCAGCTTAGGTCTGTTCAGATACACTATATGGACAAAAGTATTGGGATACCTGACCATTACGCCAACAGGGACTTTAATGACACTGCATTCAAATACATACACTTTAATATGGAGTTGGTCCCACCTTTGCAGCCAGAACAGCTTTCACTCTCCAAAAGTGTTTGATGAGGTGGAGATCAGGGCTCTGAGCGGGCCAATCAAGTTCTTCTACACCGAACTCATCAAACCATGTCTTTATGGAGCTTGATTTGTGCACTGGGCACAGTCATGCTGAAACCACAAACGGTCTCCACAACATTGGAAGCAAGACGTTGTCTAAAATGTCTTGGTATGCTGAAGCATTAAGATTGCCCTTCATCGGAGATAAGGTGCCACCTGAATTCAGCACTTAAAGAGTTGTGTCCCAATACTTTTGTCCATATAGTGTACTCTGAACAAAAAGCGCATTCTTATACCTAACAGAACTGAAGGTCACAGATTTAGAAATGGGGTTCGCTGGTTTAAAATGAGGGTTCACTGGTTTAGAATGAGGGTTCAATGGTTTAGATCCACAGTTCACCGGTTTAGAACCAGGGATCACTGGTTAGAACAGAGCATCACCAATTTAGAATCAAGGTCGCCCACCTGGCTGTCTCCTTCCACTCGCACATCTGCCCATCCAGGAAGCACAGCTCGTCCAGCTCGGTGAAGAGATCGTGAGGAATGTGCTCTTCATCGTCATCCTCAGTGCCCAGGATGAACTGAAC
The DNA here is from genome assembly GCA_037974405.1 of Brachyalestes nurse. Taxonomy (NCBI): domain Eukaryota; kingdom Metazoa; phylum Chordata; class Actinopteri; order Characiformes; family Alestidae; genus Brachyalestes; species Brachyalestes nurse. The sequence continues at coordinate 6,543 of JBBPCY010040217.1, forward strand.
CCTCTGGGACGGGGTGTCTGGAGAACAAAGAGAGGAACACTGCAGCTCCACCAGCCAGACTCCTCACTTACTTCCATCACAGCTTAATACTCACCAGTAATTTACTGTTAATATATAATCTGTGTACATTTTTTAAGCTAATAAAACTGCGTGTGTTTTTGTTACCTTTTAACACAGGAAAAATAACAAATCCAATCTGATCTCAACTTTAAAAGCAAAAAGTGTGAAAGTGTGCATCATTATACCTCAGCCGGGTGATAATTAAATTACTGGGTTAATTGATAGCACTGACAGTGTCTCTTGCGCTCTGTAAAAAGGCTCACTCTGATTGGCAGACTGCCAATGTGTGTGTGTGTTCCCGTCTCTCTGCTTCATTCCTTGATTATTTGTTGCGTGCGTAGGTGTGTGTGTGTGTGTGTGTGTGAGACAGAGAGAGTAAGAGAAAGATCGGATTTGGGTGACTCTCGCTCTTTCCCTGATGTTCTCTCTCTGGGTTTGCAGTGGTGTCAGAGTGAGTGTGTGTGTGTGTGTGTGTGTCCGTTACCGTATGTGGGTGACTCCCGTCCATCCTCTCTCTCTGATTCTCTCTCTCTGCGTTTGCGGTGGTGTCTGTGTCCGCGGTGTCGGTGCCGCCGCCTGCTCTGTCGGCCCAGAGGGACATGCACTCCCACATACACCGCCCTGTGACCTGGAGAAAAAAAAAAAAAAACACACACACACAGTGAAGATCTCATTACTGTCAATTTGTTTATATCACTAAAAGCCCAACAGTAAATGCACCGGCAGTGGGGTTTATTAAGATTAAGAATAAATTGTTGTAAATTGAGATATTACTGTTAGAAAAGAGGGACTGAAATTTATAAGAAAACAAACCGAAAAACAAAAGAAAAAAAGGCAACAAACACTGACCAATAAAATTCTCAACAGATTAAACTAGAATGCATTTCCAGCTGGTAACGTGGAGTGCGATTTCCTGGTTGTTGGGGTAACTGTGGCTGTTGCTAGATGGTTGCCATGGTGTCCCAAGTGGTTGCTAAAGTGTTGCTAGGTTGCTATGGTGTTGGTAGTCAGTTGCTATGGTAACAGTAGTGGGTGTTAAGGAGGTGATAGAAAGTCACACAAAATGCTGATGGAAGTTGTAAAAATGTGACAGACGTTCCGCACACATATAGAGAGCAGGATAAACAGTGAAAATCTGGACCATGTGGATCTCTCTTTCTCTCACTCTCTCTCCAGACATGCAGGCCCTCCATAACCATGTCAGCGAGGTTACACTCCTGTTCGCCACCAGAACCGCCTCAGTCACTACTATGTAATCACTGTTAGATTAAAGTTTTAATTCTAGCATTATGAGTGGGAAACCCCAGCTTGATGCCCTAAACTGCTTGAAGTGGTGTTCTAACCTCTACTAGACATGCTGACTGTACGACTTTTAATGAAATGTCTTGTGCAGTCAGTAAAGCTGATAAAGTGGATAGAGTGTAAAGTCCCACATCACCAGTCTTAATAACCAACAAAGGCCACTTCTAAACTCCCTTTCAGCCCATTCAATTCCTAAATGCATGTGTGTGTGTCTATATCTACGTGTGTGGTTGAGAAACTGCAGTCAGAACTGATAAATGCATCACAAAAAGGATGTCAAAAACACAACAAAGCCTGAGTAACTCAACACCTCAGCATTCAGCAGTAAGACTGCACGAGATTGTGTGTGTGTGTGGGGGGGGGCTAGTGAGTGAAGAGTAGAGTGATAAAAGTCAGTCTGTGAGATCCATCACATCCATGCCATACTCGGCCAGGTGCACATTTGTGACCTCATAAAGATGATTCACATGGTTCAGAAGATAATTTCACAGTGAACTGATTCTATTTAATTCATTTATTGTTATGGATCTGCATTAATATCATTATTAATAATATATATGAATGAATTGTGTTCAAATATTCTCGTATGGGACAGCAATGCTTCAGATGATGAGCAGAGAAAGTCTGCGAGATTAGTTATCTGTAGTGAACTCGCTGCTGTGGGTTCTAACACTGTATGACTTAATGCTCAGTAAGACTATGTTTATTAATTAAAATTTTTATTCTGTTATTGCGCAGCATAGAAATATGCCTGTAAACAAACAAACTGCTTCAGCAAAGTCAAAATAACTCTAAACACCCCCCAGCCACACTGCCTCTAATAAGGACCCACACATTAGCGTGTGTGTGTGTGTGTGTGTGTGTGTGTGTGTGTGTGTGTGCGCGCGTTAAAACCAGCAGGTTGTGTTTAATTAGAGTGATCTGGAACCACCATCTAATCCTACATAATGCTATTAAAGCTGTGTGTGTAAGAGGTCAGTTCAAGGGCTCACAAGCAGTACACACACACAGACACACACACACACACACACAAATGTTAACAGAAGAGAGGCGACGCTGAGCTGGGGGGCTGTGAGGTCTTCCTCATCTCAGGCCTGAAGTCAGATGGTTCTACCACTTGACAGAGCCCCTGTAAGGTGGGACGCACGGTCAGGTGGTAGAACCACCTTAAGTCTTGTAACTTTACAGCAGCTGAAGACGGTTGAAGACGGTTCTACTACTTGTCGGGGCATCTGTAAAGGTTGGTGTTGTGAAGATAAGATAAACCATTATTAGTCCCACACGTGGGAAATTAGTGTGACAGTGTTTAGGAATTCATGCTAAGGCAATTAAATTCTGTGCCGCAATAGGAAGCTCCGCCCCTCTGAGGTCAGCCAGGGTGGTCGCAGTCGTAGTTTTGCGTCAAAGTTCACCAACGTTAAAATCACCACACAGCTTCATTCTGGAATGTGAAACCTCTAAACCACAGGATTCCACTGCAATGATGGGCTTTCACTGATAAACCCCAGCAAGATCAGGCCTGAAAGAGCGCAGACTGCGTGTGTGCGTGTGTGTTTCAGACAGCAAGACTTCACATAAACAATCAGAAACGAACAACATCACACTACTGTTCTTTCTTTTATTTTTATTCCAAACTGCTTCACCTCCAAGGCTGTTTGAGATATACTTTTCCAACTTTAACACATGCATTAAAACCCCCTTCAAAATTCAAAAATGCCCCACTCTGGCAGAACCCCAGCATTGAGAAAACAAAACATACTAAAACACTGGTTTAGTGTGAAAATCTGCTCATTAACAGCCTTTAAGACACTAAGACACGTGTCACTGTTTGTTGCGGTTTATATAACCAGCCAGTGATGCTTGTTTTGAGTCCTGATGTTGTTAGTTAGCCAGCGAGCTGCTTGCAAGCTCGGTTAATTGACTTTAGTGGTTTCAGACGTGGGAAAATTAGCTCATTGAGCAGTGAAGCTAAATCACACTTCACATTTTCTTACAGAAATTCATTCTAGTTATTGTTATCATCATCATCATCATCATCATCACTATCACCACCACCACATCTTAATTATCACAGTTGCTATCATTATTACAATCATCATTATAACATTATAATTATATCATCTTTATTAACATAATTATCACCCATATCATAATCATCATATCACAAACTTTATCATAATCATCTTTTTTTAAATAAAAACATACTTTGTTTAAAACTTTAATTTTCTTAAAAATTCTCCTTTAGTATCACTTCACTTTACACGACTGTAGCCTAGAAACAGCCGTCCTGCTAAAATCACAACAGCCACAATGAAGATTATTGTAAATAACCAACCTGCCAAAAAGAGTTATAACTTAATCTGGCTACAGCATTTTGGCCCTGTGCATTCATGCACTGATTCACCAACACCTTTATCACTTAAAAACAACTTTTGTTGGATTACCTCGATTCATCAGGACAACCAGTAACTCACCTGAAGCTGGGATTGGTCAACCCGAAAGAAACACTGTAATTGGTTAAAGGTTCATTAGCATTTTGCACACGTCTGTGAGATCAGTATTACAAAGGCCGATATTGTGATAACCATTACCAGACAATATATTGTGCAGGATTACTCTAAACACACAGGCAAAAAGGAGAGAATAAAGGGTGTGTGGCTTACTTTCAAGCTCCTCTTTCTCAAAGTTGGTGTGGATGGTGGAGCTGGTCTTTCCCAAATCAACTACAGCTTCATGATCATTACTCTGCAAAAGAGAGAGAATACAGAATAAAACACCTTCCCTCTGTGTGGTTGAACTGATTATCACTGATTATAAATACCCAGTGATGCTTTATAATAAAGATTTATAATTACAACCTGCATTGGCACTGAATAACACCTACAGAACACGTCCTATGAACTAAACGAGGCTATTGGCATAAGGGGATGTGATAAACATTTGTTTATGACACTGTTATTAAGCATCATCTTCAAGCAACGGCGCTTCATCCCCTCCCCAATATGTGATCAGTCAGTCGAGACATGTTTTAGAGAAATGGTTTGTTTGTATGAATCATTCATGTGTAACATCTAACTGAAGTCCTGAACCAGTGAAGAAACAGGTGCAGATGATTCCAGATGATCAGGCGGTGATCAGTATACTGGTGGTGCTGAATGCTGAGTGGTTGGAACTCCTTTATCTAGGCCCTTCGTGGTAAAACATTTGCTCATATTTCTTTAATTAATCTACTTATAATTTAGTGGTGGCTCAAGATTTTTGCAAGTATTGTATATGGGTGTGATGATAAAATATTACATAATATACATGTTATAAGAAATAGTAATACATTTTTAACTAAACCAAAGCAGAGAAAAGGATTAGACTTCCTAATAGTAGTAGGGGTTGTAGTGGACACATACTACACACACATACACACACACACACACACACACACAACGTAATATTACATTTGGGTACAGTTATACATATCGTACAAATTTTTATGCCCAATGTTCTAACATCAATGTGTGTGTGTGTGTGTGTGTGTGTCCACTACAACTCCTACTACTATTAGGAAGTCTAATCCGTGTCTCTGCTTTGGTTTAGTTTAAAATGTATTAATATTTTTTGAGCTGTCCCCTGCTGAGCAGCATCATTGCAAGGGCGTTGGTGTGTGTGTGTGTGTGTGTGTGTGTGTTTGTCTGCATGGCTTATGAAAGATGCTCATTGCTTAGACATTGCCCAGGAGAACAGCAGCAAGAACAACAACAACAACGTGAGCATTGGTGGAAATGTAAATGAGGTGAATGCACTGTGGTGTAGCAAAGGTTGCTATTATAGGGATATTAAAGCCATAGAGATATGCTAATGGCTGATGATGTTGGAGCAGCCCCAAGATAGAATGTCACAGGTCTGGCCCAGAGAGGTAAAGTAACAAAAACTGAAAGCAAACACCAAAATGCCAGGAAATAGCGGTGCAATACAGCTATTCACTTATCTGAAATGGGGCGTCCCACTGCAGAGCAATTCTGAGAAGGCATTGTGCTCTAACAGAACATAAAGTGAGGCATTTCAGGGTGCAGCTCGGGTCAAAAAATGTGTTCGGTTGCTAAATTGCTGGGGTGAACATCATGCCACAGGGCTTCGGATGGGACGGGGTTGGTTAAGGTACACAGATTTGTGTTTTGTGCTTCAAGTCAAACTGCTGAGTGTGGTTTTAGGTGTGATATAATAAGGCGAGACTACGATTGGACAGTCTAATGCATTTCATGCCTTGATGGGGCCAAGGACAAACTACTTTGACAGGAAAGGGCGGCTTGACTGACATCAGTATCTATCAGCAAACACGCAAGGATGTGTGAGAACATTGCAGTTAGGTTTTATTCCAGAAAATTTTACAACAATGTTTTATTCCAGAAAACTTTACAATGTTTTATTCCAGAAACCTTTACAATGTTTTATTCCAGAAACCTTTACAATGTTTTATTCCAGAAAACTGCTGGCAAAGTTTACTGTGCAGCTAGAAGTCAGAATAGATGTAGCCAGCGTAGTATATTAAAAATATCAGACGTTCTTGGTCCCACTGGGACATCAAATGGGCTTATCATAACAGAGCCGTGGCCTAGGTAGTATTTTTCATTTTTTTACCTATATTTTAAATTGTAGCTCATTGAATTAAGCTGAAATGTTGTTGAAAGTGCAGACTCTGAACTCACAATCCATTCAGTCATTTTAATGGTCTATGCTCTGCATGTACCCACACTTAACTGGCTGAGCTTTTATCTCTGAAGTTTAAATTTGATCTCAAGTCTCTGTTGGATTAGATATTGCTATGGTCTGGAGAAGTGGTTGGCATTGGCCTTTAAACAAAAAATGTTATCGCTCTATTATATGGGAAGGACAAAAAGATGTTAACACGTCTAACAAACTCTGAAAGTCATCTTCAAACTACACTGTATGGATAAACGTTTTTCTCACAGTGAGTTTCCACACCAAACTCATCCAACCATCTCGCTTCGTGTACTGGGACACAGTCCTGCTGGAATAGAAAAGGTTCTTCCCCAAACTGGGTCCACAGGGTTGGAAGCATGGTGTTCTCCAGAATGTCTTGGTCTGCTGAAGTATTAAAACTGACCTTCACTGGAAGTAAAGGGCCTAGCCCAAAGCTTGGAAAACAGGTTTGTCCCAATACTTTTGTGCATATAGGGTATGTTCCATTTATTTTGTATTCATGTCGACGAATAGGAATAATAAATCAGCTGTGTGTGCGCACTTTTGTTCAGTTTGCTTATGATTACCATAATCCATGTACATTAAAGGCAAATGACCTTCAGATAAGGATGTGCTGTCACTGTACCGAGGTCTATCCAAATACGCCTGCACATCTGAACAATCGATGGATCCTGCTGTTCAGTCTATGTAGCCTTTTAATAAATATATTAGCTTAAGATCGGACGCTGTTAAACTAATTATCAGAATCAGAAACCCGGATCCTGGAGGAAATTATTTATGTTACGACTGCATCGCCACACAATATAAAATATAAAGTCTAAATAAAACTCTCCAGTTCCAGTGAATCTTAATGCTTCATCATACCATGACATTTTAGACAATGCCATGCTTCCAACGTTGTGCACACACCTTTTCTATTCCAGCAGGACTGTGTCCCAGAACACAGAGCAGCTCCATAAAGACGTGGCTGGAGGAGTTCAGTGT
>JBBPCY010040238.1:0-13599 GCA_037974405.1 Brachyalestes nurse
ATTTTTCACACCAAGAACAGTGGAGCACCTCTCTGTCTACTGATCTGGGAGCAGTGTTTCTGGATTTTGTAGCTCTGAGTGAGGTCGGACAGGCATCTCCTATATATCACTGGAAACCTTCTCGCTATTCGCTACAACCTGGTCAGATAACTGGTCAGAGTCATGGTCCGTCAAAGCTGGACCGGTAATATGCTGGTCCCTAGGCGCTCCTCCCATATCTCAGCGTAGGAACCTCCTACAAACTCGTGGGAGGTCTCACTCGAAGCTTACATCCTGTGCTAATTGGTTAAACAAATAAACTGACATGGAAATACACCAATCACGGCATAAAAAAAGATTTTTTGGGGGCGTCCCACCCGCAGAACGGACCACCTGCGGACCAATGGCCTGTCTTGATTTTAGATTTGCGGCCCAGTCAAAAGTCTTCGTGGCCCATCAGTGGTCCGCGGCCCAGTGTTTGAGAAACCCGAAATAAAACTATATACTTGAGAATGTACCTCTTTTATTACCACTTACCCTTTTCTGTTTTTTTTTTTTTCATCAGATGAAGGGTAAGGTTTGGCTGGCCACCCTCCACCCTGAGAGAAACAAAATCCAGGTGTTCTTGCAACAGGTGACCATATGAATACACCAAATATCAGTCTGTTCACATCGAAGTAGCTGCTAGAAACACTATTTAAACATAAAATGAAAGTATCCAGCCTGTTTGATAATGCAATATTATTAAGGTACAATGTAGATGCTTAACTTACATTCACTCTAACCCTAACCTTTGCTTCACTTTCTCAGGTTACTCCAGGCCTCTTAAGAGGTTCCTCGTGAGAAATTCAATGTTACAATTGTCCCCAAGTCCTACTGCTCACTCTAGAAAGGATAAAGTGACAGTAAGACACTTCTGGCTGACACTAATGCTCACCTGCCAGAGCCTCCCCACAAATCCCACCCCTGTACACTAAAAACAGGAAGGCTACTATCTAAAAGGATGCTACAAAGTAAGCATCTGGGGCAGCTGGTGGAGTAGTGATACCTGAGGTTCCTGAGGGCTGGATGTTCGACCGACCAAACTTCAACTGCACACCTGAGGGTTGGAGAGCTTAATACTCTCCAGGGACTAACGATATGTAAAACTGCCAGAGAGAAAGGTTGGTGAGCAGTTTGGATCAGCAGTATTATTTTGACTTGAGACTGCAATCTCAGCCAATGAGTAGTAAGCACTGCCTGCTTATTAAAGTACATGTGTGTTTCACTTCAGCTAATTTACCATCTCATTAAGTTCATACATTCATATAATTAGACAATTTAATGGAACATTAGACCTGACAAGAAAAAAGAACCTTATGAACAAAATGTAATATGTGATATTTCTGGCACTGTCCATTTTGAATTGAGTGACAAATGCAGCCTCAAACAGGGGTACAACAGAAAGGTGGTCCTCATTCATACTTACAGTTCACTGATTGACGGGAATGGAAGCGTATAGACGTGAGTGGCCCCGTGTGGTACTTATGGTCACTGCAACCAATTCAGCTTTAAAACCAGGACCATCTAAAAAAATGTGTATTATTAAATGTAAAAAAACCATACAAATTCTGAACTATTCTTACTCTAAACTCTATCGCACCCAGACTAATACAGGTTACAAATGAAGACATAAATCAAAACTTCAAAATAAAAAAAAAGTCCAAATATAATTTTAAAAAGTGAGGGCAGTGGGGGAAAGGGCAGTGGTTATATCATCTATGCATCACATCAGTGAGGTAGCTTCCTGATCCTTTAGGAGCCTCCATGGCGACCTGCATGGGCACCCATGCGCTGAGGATCCTGAGAGGGGTAATGCACCTGACCAGGAGGTCTCATGCCCAAAGGAGGAAGCATTGGAGGAGCCATGGCATCCAGAGAGTGATACATCGGTGGACCAAAACCTGCAGAGCAACCATAAAGTCAATTGGTAGAAGAATTTTATCAGAGTGGAATTTCTTCTTTATTCTAATGAACAAATACATGAAGAGCTCTTTTCCAAAATCCATTTGAATAGTTTTTAGAAACCATTTACCCAGACCCACACATTTTGCAAATATTTAATTTGTCCTATTAAAATAGTTAGCTGGCTAAGTCTGAAAATGTTCAATAATAACTGTCAAATCTAAAAACAATGTGGTTGGTTATAAATCCCAAGATTTTTATATATTTCTTCAAAGTGCTATAAATCTATTATTTTTTCAAAATGCTACAAATCCATTCTTTTTTCGCCTTTTCTTTTGAGGCAAGAGAACATACAAATGGCCAATTAGTTCAAACTGAAATTCAAAACATTCAAAGAACAATTCAACTTGACAAAAAGATCCTCTCTCCCTCTGTGTGCTGTATCTGTAACCCCCGCCCTCCCCCTCGTGCTCAGTGTGGACACACAGACCCCACCATACTTCAGAACCATCAAAACTATTTAAAACAAAAAGATATTTAAAACAAGCAAGATATTCAAAAGATATTTAAAACAAGCAAGCAAAACTGTTCTCTTCAGGATGCTGCCACATTGGATAGTTTACAACGCTGGCCAAACTCTGACTGGTCAAGAGTTATGTCACATTTTGCCAAAAAACAGTAAGGTGAAAAACCGCAAAAAAAAGCCTAAAAATGCCTGTTTTTATAGTGTAAACCGTAATTATGCCCCTAAATATGCTCCCAAAACGCTTTCATTTCATTTTAAACTCAGCTTAATACATTACCCGTACTGTACAGTTTACACTGAACTCCTGCAGTGCTAGAATGTAAAATATCGATGTTACCCCTCTATAGACGGTACTGTAATTCATGCACGGGCGATTTCTTTGCTATGTGCTGTCGCTTTCTTTGGTATAAGCAAATACACTAATAAATGAATTTAATTTACAGTAATAAAAATACAGGGCTTTTAAGAAGGACAAAACGAAAAACACAATAACACTCCATGGGCGAAATTCTGGACTGCAGCTGCCACAGATGCTTCAAACAGCAGCAGCAAATCAGCAGCAAGGAGAAAAAAAAAATAGCATTCTTGGATTGGATTACTTTCAAACCTCCTGCCTCTGAGTACAGCGGCGTTTCACCATTCCAAGGCGCGCTTTCTTTGTGTTCTCCAGAGAGTACAAAATGTTTACACAGTTATATTTTATATGGAAATGAAGCTGAATTTACGTTCATATTTATGTTACAAAATTAGTGAATTATATTTGTCTAAAATGCATGAAGAATTATATATTGCCACAAAAAAGCAAAAAAAAAAATGTGGAGAAGATCTGCGGTTTCCACGAATTTGCTGGAGTGCGAAACATGCGAAACAATTAAATGTAATTAGATTTTAAACTTATTACCATTAACGAAAATGTAAAGGTAAACCCCTATATGCGCTGGACAGTTTACAATGAACTATGTCTCCCACAATTAATTAATGAAAACATGTTTTCTTTGGTATGCGCTGCCGTTTTCTTTGGTATAAGCAGGGTAAATACAGTAATAATTGATTTTTTTTAGTAATAAAAATACAATAAAACATGCGTGTAATCACCAATCATTTTTACAGTTCAATAATTTACTGTTCATCGGGCGGCGCATCTTATTCAGGGGCTTCAGGAGTCGTAGTATTGTAGTGACCCGCCGGTTAAAGCAGACATTGTGCACGCACTCCTATACACGCCCCGTCATCTCTCCCCTATCCTATCCAACCCCAATCTTCCCACAGCACATCCAGAAGTTCAAATTTCTCCTGGAATGTCTTACTCTTTCTCTTGTGCTTAGGTGCATTTCCAGAAGGCGTAGGGCGTTTGGGCGGCATTTTAGGGCTTTCAGAACAATTTTTTTTTATACACAGTGAAGATCCCCAGGAATCACATCAGGATCCATTGAAATAGCAGCTCACAATGTCAACCATATGCTCCTTTAACACACAACAGCATGGTCCATGGATGAAAATACCATCACATTTCTGAATGTGGTTTTCTTATAAACTATGTAAAGAGATCTTGTCCCTTCTTTATAGCAGGAATTTCCATCACTGTCATAACTCTGTTGCACTTTAATATATGCTGATTTTTTTTATAGCCACACCATATATTGGCTGGGACTTATTCTAAAACTGAAAAAAGTCATACCTGGAGGTGGAGGCATAGCTACACCAGGTGGAGGAGGGATTCCTACGTTCATGACTGCAGGAGTGCTGTTCGGACCCAGGTTGAAATAGTTGGCTGAGGTACCATCATTGGACATAGGAGGTGGAGGTAGTGCTGTTGAAAAGAACAATGAGTTGTATACTACCTAAGGCTCACAGCACAGTACACACAGGAATATTACAGGATTATTATCAAGGTATTAAAGCCTCTATGTAGCTTCCTGCAAAGACTGCTTCAGAAAATTATGAAAATCTAAATAATCCTAAATAATAAACCTTCTAATAAAAATAATATTTTTAATAAATAATGCCTTTAGTTAAAAATCTAGGGGATGTTATAATCCTTTTAATTGTCATTGAGATTGTGTTTGACTGGGTGCCCAGAAGTGGGCTCAACAGCTTCTACCTCCTGGGAGGCCTGGCACAGGATCCAGTCTCATTCCACTCTCAGTTACACCGTCCTCTCTCTCCCTCCCTCGTGCTGCCTGGGACCTATTCCACAAAGCACCATGCTGTTATTCTTCAAGATACACATTCACTATCTAAGCAGAGAAAACAACTCCATCTGTTACACAGGTAAAGTTAACATTTACAATCAGTTACTGTCCATATACAGTTTTTAAAAGGTCTATAGCTTAAAAATGGGTATCACAAAATATCAAAACAATGAAACCATGGAATTTTGGGGTCATGTGTTTAGACATGTTAGTTTAGGTTTAAAAATCTTAAAATCAGTTAGAGCTTCTAAACGTACTTTAACTGTTTAACTGTTTTAACTGCTAAGACTGTGCTTAATCACTTCTTACCTGCCCCATTTAACATTGAGGCGTCTGCCATGGATGATGAGCTTGTTGAAGGATTTCTCGGCTGCCATTTCTGCAGACTGTCGCATAGCAAACTGGATGAAAGCACACTGCTGCCTCTGCACTACGGTGATAGTGCGTATCTCCCCAAACTGATAGAAATGGTTCCTGAGAATAGGGAAGTTAGAAAATCATGTTATCCAAGCTGATTAAACAACAAATACATTTTTAAAGCAAACTGCATATTGTCACTTTCAATGGCCATTTTAATTTTAAAGTCTTTAATAAATATAACAAGAAAATATTTAATGAATAAAAAGATTTATGCTCAAAAATACGATTTTTAAATACGATTAGAACCTTAACTTGTAGTCATGCAAACTTTCCACTGTACAAACGTATTTCCATATACAGCTCCACTTAGATATGTCTATTTTAAGATGCAATCAGATGCTTGTGTCTCGGCTCGAGCAGATCTACATCACATGTTCAGTCAAAACCATCTTTCAAAATGTACAAGGTAACACAATGAATTTTTTGTTTCATATTATACATGCTGTATTCCCAATTTAGCTACAAATCAACAAAATAGTTAATTATTCATATGACTTAATTAATTGATTAATGGATGCAAAAAATTAAGAAAAAAGTTTGGTTATTCTACATTAATTTACATTATTCTGTTGACATTTGTTCAAAATATTTTCAAATAAACGTAAACACCTTTTCATCTACTTTTTAAAAAATACATGCATGACTTGTTTTATGCTTGGTATTAAATACACAGGCTAACATTATAGCTCTTTAGGCTACATCATTAATATTCAAACAGGCCAAGTTTGGTCATTTTATTTTTCTAGATTAAATGTGTTTTCAGGACAAATGTTTACAGAATAAGTTGTATTTTAAGATAATTCATCATTTTACCTAAATAGCTTATGCACAACAAAAAATTAAATGTTCAGATTAGGAATGCATCAAATATTTGGCCACCAAAAATGGCAAAAAATGCCAAAACAGTGATGACGCAATCAACAACTGCAGTCTGCACGCGCCAGATTGGATTAGAGTCAGCGTGTCTGCCGTGTGGGCGCATTTCGATATATCTAAGAAAGACCGGTGGAAAGCCATTTGTAAAGCGCACAATGCCGAAATTTCTACAGGGGGTGCATCCACAAAGACTCTCAATGTCAGGATTAATTTATCATATAAAATATAAACATCCCGATCAAGCACAGAAAAGGCAAGACCCTTTGAGCACACCCACTCTGTCTGTGTTTTTGAAAAGGCAAGAAAGTTTTCCAGTGATTACAGTTAATATATGGGCTATGTCAGTTTTTGTTTTAATACACTATTTTGTTATAGGCCTACAGAGATTGTTATATCTTTCAACAGTTTTTAAAGCACTTGTTCTGAATGCACTTTGTTCGTGCATTTCGTTCAGAACATTAAATGCACTTGAATTCACTAGTTTTATGAGAGAACATAAAACATTTAATGGTATAATGTTTCAGCTATCTTGCTTTTAGGCTATTCATGAGTGGGGCCAAGTAAAATATTTTATTTTAAATATCATTTTATATTGTGCATATTGTGTTATATTTAGTAATCTGTAACATAAATAGTAACATAAATTCAGCTGTATTTCCATATAAAAAGAATAACTATATGTACTGTGTTGGTACTGTCCAGAGAACACAAAGAAAGCATGTCTTGGGATGGTGAAATATAGCTATACTCAGCGGCGGGAGGTTTGAAAGTAGCCAATCCGAGAACGCTATTTACTGCTTATACGAAAAAAAAAAACAGCTGTGCATGAATTACAGTACAGTCTATACAAGGTTAGCATCGGTATTTACATTCTAGCCCTACAGGAGTTCAGTGTAAACTGTAGAGTACGAATACGAGTTTACCTTTACATTTTCTTTAAAGGTAATGCATTAAGCGGCGATTAAAATGAAATTAAAGTGTACTGGGAGCATATTTGGGGGCATATTTAGGGTTAATACAATAAAAATAGGCTTTTTTTTACCACATCACACTGCGATTTTTCACTTTACGAAGGTGCTTTTGGAACGTATTGCAGGGGTTTACTGTACTTCTAATGAGTAGAACCAATACATCTCAGTGACATCGTTAGTGACGTTGCACGATAAGCTTTAGTATTTACTAATACGTATACTGTAGCTCATGTGTGTCCTCAGGGATATGATGCTGTTTTATCAGAACATTGGCATGGAGGAAAAGCTGCTTCAGAATCTACACATGGATATTTTGTTTTCAGCAGGCTGAAGGCAACATTGGGCTTCCATGGAAAGCAAGTCAGACATGCTTATGTAGTATGTAACTACTAAGGAAAATGTTCCCAGATTTCACTCCTCCTGATCTTTTATCCTTGTTCTTTCCACTCAATAGATGAGCTACTGTCCTTTTCAGGTTAATCATTAACCCTCTGGGTGTCCTCTGGGTCATTTTTGTCCACTTCACTCTTTTTTTTTTAATCATTTTAGCTGTGTTAATGCAAATGGAATGAAACTTCCCAAGGATCTGGAGTTATTTCAGATCTTTAAATGTCTAACTTCAACTCAGTAAATATATCAACAATAAACTTCATACATCAAATTGTAACACTCGCTTGGCCAAAAATGGATAAATGACAATCTGGAAGAAAACACTAAAAACTACATTTTTCAAGTGTTGAGTTTAGAATGAAAGCATTGTAACCTAAATTGTATGATTTAAAAGTGTAAATAACAAGGAATTAAAAAATGTAGTCTTCATGGGTTTCAAGGGCCAAGTGTGTCCACGAGGGCGCTGAAAGGGTAGTCAAAACGAGGAGGGCCAGAGGGTTAACTCATTGTGATTGTTTTAAAACTGTAAATAAAATACCAACCTTAATATCTGTTGACAATATTTATCTTTGACATCATCAAATATCACAATCAAATAATAATCATTTAATTTTTTTTTAAAGATGCTCACGTGAGCTCTGAATCCGTAATGGTATCTCCCAGTCCTCCGATATAGAGTGTGGTAATGGATTTGTCCTCAGGTGGGTCCAGTCTAGGCATGGTGGAGGCTCGCTTCAAAAGTTTATCAGCCACAGGATCATTAATACCATAGTAACGGTCTTTAATGTTCTGGTCAGCCAGTGGATCATCTGGATCAGTGGGCTTCTCGTGCCTATGACATTACAGCAAACAAGAACAATGTTAACTAATGCAGAATATTATACTGGGTTGTTCATTAGAAAGTGTAACCAACATTCTAAATCCCTTAAAAACCCTCACAAATACAATGATGGGTAGATATTCCTTAAAACAGGCTGGACTTTCACCTATAGGGGCATTCTTCTCCTCTCCGGCACTCTCCCTTCACCCAGAAGGAGCAGATGTGTGGTCTATTCCTCTTGTAATACGGTGTGGTGCGTGCTAACTTCAGAAGCATGTCACTGGACCCAGGGGCCTTCCCCAGTGCACCCACTGGCCGTGTGCCATCAGAATTTGCAATCTGGAAATGCATCATAGAAATGTAGGTATGACTGGCCAAAAGCTACAAAGGTAACTGGAGAAAAATACTGAGAATGGCCAGAAGTATTACACAGCACATCTTGTAATTAGTCAGAACTTCAGGAGCGAGCTCAAATAATATTACAAAAATAAATAATAGCAGTAACAAACAATGAGTACCTCCCTCTCCATGTTCTGGGTGTAGTACTCTTTGTTTACATCTGATTTTGGCATATCATCTTTGACGGATAATCCTGTGTCTCTGACCTGAATAGGCAAACCTACATTGCGGTTTAAAAAAGATTAATTCAGTCGAACATCAGATGACTTTTCAAAGATAATGAGCAAATAGGTGATTCTATTCTAAATTTGAGGCAAAGTGCAGGCTGAATTGTAAATCTTATTATAAAGTGGGGGGGGGAGTATTGAACATTATACCAATTTTCTAAGTAAATACACTTCTAAAGGCACTTTTGACAAGGAAATTATCACCCGATGTCAGTAACAACCCATCTGATCCACACATGCAAAAAAATCAAACAATAGAAGTCCATAAATTGTGTGTAATATAATGGAATGACACAGTGAAAAGGTATTGAACACAGGAAGAAAAGAAGGGGCAAAAATGCATGTAAAGTTATGACACCAGCTGAAATCCATCAGTAATTAGAAAGCAATCCTGCCACAGTGTAAATAAATATCAGCTGGTTCAGTCCCACCTGATGGCCTATAAAAAGTTGTCTCATTACCAAGGTGTCACACAAGAAACATCTCATGATGGATAATACCTAGGAGCTCTCTCAATCTTACTGAGCTGTTTGGTTTTACCCATCATGAGATGTTTCTTGTGTGGCACCTTGATAATGAGATCTTTGCAACCTTTTTGCTGCAAAACATACTGATGGTGTTGGTTAAAGAAGAATTTCTAAACTACAGAAGGTTCCAGCGAGCACTGTTGGGGACATAATCTGGAAGTAGAAAGAACCATAAACCGGCCACGACCAGGTGCTCCCAGCAAGAAGAGAGAAAAGAATTATCAGAAGAGTTGTCCAAGACTCAAGGACCACTTGTGGAGAGCTTCAGAAAGACCTAGAATTAGCAGGTACAACTGTTTCAAAGAAAACAATAAGTAATGCACTCAACGATCATGAACGCTCACCATGCAGGACTCCATTGCTGAAGAAAAAGCATTTTGAGGCGCGTTTAAAGTTTGAACTCTTTAGATGCTGTAGTACATACCATGTTTGGAGGCCAAAAGGCATTCCATATAACCCCAAAAACACCATACCAACAGTGAAGTTTGGAGGTGGGAACATCATATAATGCAATGGCATGTTTCATATAATTAAAGGAAGGATGAATGGAAAAATGTACCCACAGAACCTTCTGGATTTGAGGACTGTGTGTGGAAGAAGAGGCCACAATCACACGTGAGCAATGCATGTGACTAGTTTCTCCATACAGGAGGCATCTTGGCAACAAAGCCTTTGGTACAAAGTATTAAATTGAGTTCAGTAAGCATGTCCAATACATTTACAGATTTCTGTGTCATTCCATTTTATTACATGTAACTTAATTTATGGACATCTATGGTTTGATTTCTTTGCATGTGTGGACTTGATAGGTTGTTACCGACATCTGGTGAGAATTTCCTGTCAATAGCACCTTTAAAAATATATTTACTTGCTGATGTGTTCAATACTTATTTTACCCGCTTTATATTCCAGTAACCTTTCTTAAAGATTTTACATAATTTACACATATTGAGGTCATTTATTACCATACTCCAGATCCAGCAGGCAGGTCTGACACACATTCTTCATCTTACTGCATGTTTGACAGACCTCAGTTTTCTTAAAGCGCATCCTGACTCCTGGGCACCAGCGGAACACAGTAAAGGGACGTGCACAGATCTAAAATACCACCAGAGTAAAAATATTAAAGCAGAATATGTTTGTTTTGGGGAATATTCAAAATAATTTTAAAGCACTTTTTTAAACTTCAAAAAAACTAAGAACGCAAACAACCAATTCTCAATTTTTTATAAAGCAATTCATAATCTTACCTTGCATTCTTTGCCATACTTCTCTTTAGTCTATACAAAACAAAGCATATCCAGATGTAAGAAAAAGTATTTTACTATCGTTTAACCCAATAATAAATTAAAAATGATGACAGGTACTGTATTTGACAAATATAAACCCATCCTACATACTGCCACTGTACCTCTATAGTCCTGAATGAGGCTTTAGGTGTTATTCTACAGGAATTATACATGCTGGACAGAACACAAATCAGTTTGGGCAATATTAAAACAGATATTGCATGCTCACCATTCGAATGTAAGGATTCTCACCCAAACATGTTTGACAGAGAATAGGAAAGTCCTGATTGAGCAAAGACAAATAAGAACTCACAGTTAGGTCATGACACTGAAAAATTCATTAAAGAATAAAACAATCACATAATAATATACTGTCAAGCTAATATAACAGTTGGAGTATCCAGGGTAGCATAATAAGTGTTCGTGTTCAGTCTTTACAGAGAGTCTGCGGAATGAGCGAACTTTCACTTTTACATTAGTCCCCAACTACAGGTTTAAAAATCAGCTGGTTATTCCTTCAAGTCTACAGGAAACACAGTTCTGTACCTCAGAAACGTTTATTTTCTCCATTCTAGCTCGTGGAAGCATAGTACAGAAACTGGACTGGTTCAATGTCCACTTTTTTAAAAAATGAAATAGAAATGAAAACTATTCGCTCTGTTGAGTATTTTCTCGTCGTGCAGGAGGTGAAGCTAACGGTACGTTAGCAACGCACACGCTACATGGGAGAGAACGAAGCTGGGGAAAACAATTCCTTCAGCACTAACTTACATTTTTCTTAAACTGTTATAAACCGCAGCACTGTGTTTATTATGAAATGTTCTGCACTCACCGAGTCCTCCCAGTTTTGTCTGTTGTAGGTGTTCGCTCCCAAGGATGTCGCCATGTTTCGGTTAGTGCGACTGGAGGCGTGCTCTTTGTTCCGCTTCAGGTTTTTTAAAATGTCGCCCCCTGCTGTTTGGCGGCGGGCGTTACTGAAACAGTATCGTCACAATTTGCACAGCTCACTGCACTGTGTAAAAACAGGACAGACCCCTAGAAGTGCACTGAGTGAGGTAGAACGATAGAACGTTGGTTTGGGACGCGCCTAGTCGGTCATCAGCCAAAACAAAAACTATCCTGCCAACCTAGACTTCGAGGGGCTGTTTCAGAAAGCATGTGTAGTTCAAACTCAAAGTTATTTGTCTCCGAGTTCCCGATTTCAGAAAACTAGTTTATCCTAACTCTGAGTCAGTGCTGTATAAGGTAACCAGGCTTTTTACTCTTAGAATGTGGCTGTAACATTAGCTCTGCAGATAACAGCTAACAGCCCAGTTAGCAGGCTACTGTCGCAAATGCAAAGGTAGATGGCATCAGATATGTGTGTGAATGGTGTGTGAGTACACAAGTTAACTCGAGTGTTGTACTTTGTTATTTGGATAGCCGTGCTGCTGTTAGTGTTATGGCACGCACGATATCTGGATTTCCTCTCATTGACATGACTGAGTGAGCACCTCTGCAAACCAGGGTGATCAGATGAGAACAGGTCAAATTTGAGGAGTCTTGCAACAACGGGGCTATAGGCATCGATCTCAACTGCTTGGCTATCTAGGAAATTTCCCGAATCTCACTACAGACCTGTACAAATGCCTTTTACCAGCTACGTGACCGCAGTAGCCATTGCTATACACTGGAAACATTAGCGCATGGTAGAACTGTGTGATTCATGACTCACCCGGGTGAATCACCCAGATCCATTAAATGACTCATGAGTCACGAATCTGAGGTCTCCATTGAACCGAATCCTTTGAGTCCTAACTACACCATGTCTAAATTGTAAACTCTGTCACATAAATCCATCTTACAATCATTAAAACATCAATTACTTCCATAAAAGTTGCATAACTTACAGTTTCTTTGCACCACCACACTTAAAATGAGGTATATCCTACTCACCTACAATCCCACAAACTTCCTGCAAAGTTGAATCCTCCTGGTGGACTCTTGTGTCAGTCAGAGCCGAAAATAACACTGCAGGCGAATCTGAATCACTCAGAGAGCGAGTCATGAGTGAATCCGTCGGAAACGCTCAGAGAATGGGTCTGGGTCCTTGGCCGAGTCACGAGTGAATCTGTCGGAATCGCTCAGAGAACGGGTCTGGATCCTTGGTTGAGTCATGAGTGAATCCGTCGGAATCGCTCAGAAGTCGGGTCTGGGTCCTTGCCCGAGTCATGAGTGAATCCGTCAGAATCTCTCAGAGAAGTGGTCTGGGTCCTTGGGCGAGTCATGAGTGAATCCGTCGGAATCGCTCAGAGAATGGGTCCGAGTCCTTGGTCGAGTCTTGAGTGAATCCGTCGGATTCGGGTCCTTGGCAGACTCATGAGTAAATCCATCGGATCCGGGTCCTTGGCTGGCTCATGAGTAAATACGTCGGATCCAAGTCCTGCCGACTCATGAGTGAATACGTCGGATGTGCGTCCTTGGCAGACTCTGAATCCATCGGATCCGGGTGCTTGAATCGCTCAAACTAGCAGGTTTATCACTCACACGAGTGGGATAGCGCCTCCTGAAGGACAGTAATGAGTGAATCAACCAGTCAAATACCGCTGAATTGCTCATATGAGTGGAAGGGGGGATTCAAATACAGCTGAATCGCTCATATGAGCGGAAGGGGGATTCAACGGCCGCGCGTCTTTTCCAAAAGGCAAATATTCCCCTTCTGAGTCAGAATCGGCAAAAAACATTCACATGACATCACGGGACAACTTTTTATTAGCCATTTGGCGTTTTTTTCTTCCAAATCTCACACGCTTACTCGCGCGGTGTGAACTGAACTGCACTCTCTGGCTGCTCACGCAGCAGTAATTCGGGACTCGGTTCCACTGCTGTTTACTCGAAACTTTGAACAGGAAGATGACGTATTTTTGGTCTTGAATTGTAGTACTACATGGGTCATGATCCGATTCAATTCTTGATTCGATTTGATTCAATATCGATTTATTTACAGATTTCTTTGTGTTAATACTAGTTTGGCTTGGTTATAAATTGACTTGAGTGGAG
>JBBPCY010040289.1:2500-13597 GCA_037974405.1 Brachyalestes nurse
TGCAGTGTCCTCTTTGCCAGAGAGGAAGTAAGGCTAGAATAATGAGAGGGATACTACTGGCTTGAGAGCTCTCAGTGGGCTAGAAAGATGAATTATGGTGGAACCAACCAGGATGTGGTGCTAATAAAGGAAAGTTGCAAATGGAAGCGCTATGAAACCAAATCCCCCTAAATTTTACCCAAATGTTTATCAAATTTGTCCCACTTAAATAATAGAACCTCCTGAATTAATGCCTTAAATTTAAGGGTTTCACCAAATTATGGGGTTGGTTTCACAAATGAACAGCCACTTGATTCAAATGAAGGGGGTTTGGTGTATTTTCAGGAGTAAAAGCACATTTTAAGTACACTGTGTTTCATAGTGAAGGTTCAAGTGAAGTTTTTAATTCTTGGAATTTGTTCTCTACAGTACAATCCTAAGTACCTGTTAAACATAGGCCTGAATTCTTAGAATTCTTGTTGGAAATATTGTATGCTATTGTTATTTCAGAGTTTGGTTGAGCATGTTGCATGGGCAAGACACTTAGGCTTAAACAAAATGCAGTTTTTGTGATGGTGTGATCATCTGTATTGATCACCTCAGTAACAAATTTGATGACCTCAGCAAAATAAACTATGCCAAAAACCTGGATGGAGCCTGTGGCTTTTAAAAGGCAAACCTTACACAACTTTCTGTAATACACCACGGCTAACCAGGGTGGAAACACTCTGGATCACTGTCACACCCCGTTCAGGAACAGTTACCCAACCACCCCTCTCCAGCCTTTTGGTAAGGCCACCATATTCCTCATCCAACATATATAAGAAACGAAGCCCTAGGTTCAAGGGAATTCATTTTCATTTGGTGGAGCGGGAGAAGTGAGTAGTGATCATGTCCGGCAGAGGAAAGGGCGTTTTTTGAGCTGCTAAACCCCCTGTCTCTGCATCTCTCAGCTACACCAATGGCTGCCAGAGAAACCTCCCCGCAGACAGCGTAGAGACACTGGGTGTGACTGAAATTTAACGGGGAAAGTGAAGTTCCTAACCCCTCAGAGGTAGACCAAAACCTCCTCCAGAGCCAGTGGATTAACATCACTGATATCCACTCTTTCATTGCTCTACAAAATCGATGAGAATTTGAAGTAGTTTTCAATCATCAACAAGCACTACAATGTTTTCTCCAAGTCTTCCATGCAAATAATCCTACTTTCTTTTGGAAATCCTTGGTAATCTTTGCATGTACGCCTTTTATATGTGAAGTTTTGGACTGGGCAAATCACAGATGCAGACATTGAACATTATCTGAGCAGATACTGCAAACTTTTACAACCAGTGTCTAAACCTCTTGACCAATTTGGACTGTGGTATGGAGTATGCCGATACAAGGTAAAGCTCCTCATTAACCCAGATGGCACATACCACCAAATCCCAACCTCGATCTCAGTGGGTCTGTACAACAGGAAAACATCATATCAAGGCCAAT
Organism: Brachyalestes nurse; assembly: GCA_037974405.1. Lineage (NCBI taxonomy): Eukaryota > Metazoa > Chordata > Actinopteri > Characiformes > Alestidae > Brachyalestes > Brachyalestes nurse. Next base: position 3,962 of record JBBPCY010040289.1, read on the forward strand.
CCAGATCCTGCTATATCTGTTCCTCTATCGATTACCAAATGAAAGATTGTGGTACTACCAAATGCTGCAAATGCGGCAAACTTGGCCATAAAGGTAAACAGTGTACTAATGAAGAGATCTGCAACCTATGCAACACAAGTGGCCACACATATTGCAACTGCCCATTGTCTTTCAGCAATAAGACCAAAAAATCCATAAAACCCAACACAGAGACAAGCACACTGGAAACAGAACTGCTAAGAATGACGGAAGGCGAGGGCGGCCCTATACCGGATCTCCAACAGCAAAGTGGCGTCTCGAACGCAACCGAATCCATACAAACTTCAACGACTGTTGCAATCTTCACTACTGGAAAAGGGAGCAAGCCTTCTGAATCCTCTAGTAACGAGTCTAGCAACGATTCTACCTCTACAAGTGGATCTTCCGAGTCCTTGTACCTTTTCAAGATTCTCTCTAACCTGGACTTCATGATAACCCAGGACAATGGAATACCCAAACGACGAAAGCAGTTCACACCCCCAGAGGTCAGTACTTCTAAAAAACCTAAAGAATGACCTACATCTTCCATGGAAACCTTATAATATGAACAATTAAACATATGCAATCAGAAGGTTGGGGTTTGAATCGCAACTGCTGGTGTCGCCGCTGAGGTACCCCTGAGCAAGGTACCGTCCCCACACACTGCTCCATGGGTGCTCCTCTCTGGCAGCAGCCCCCTGCTTCACTTGGTGAATGGATTAAATACAGAGACGAATTTGGTGAGTTCAGGTGTGACTATAAGGATTAATAAATTTTTTTGTTCTTAATTAGAAGGCCACACTACAGGACGTGCTGAGTGACATGAGCTAGGCATGATCTCTGTAGATGTCAACCTGTTTACAGAAGTGGTGACATGCTTCATGTTAAACCGATGGCAATGTCTTTACCATGATGAATGTTAAGGTCTTTATAAAACTGTGGGTTCCTAAAACAATCCTTACAGCTCTGAAAGCATGCACTGCTACTATCTACAATGAAGGGCATACCTCTGGTGACATGTCACTGTACAAGCTCACGCAAATAGTGAAAGCAGCTAACACTACATAGCACAATGTACTTAAAATGTGCTTTACCCGACCTTAATTCAGAAGGTTCTATTATTTAAGGGGCAAATTTGAAAAAGTAAGAGGAAAATTCTGTAGTTTCACCCCTTTATCAGTCTTAATCTGTGCACTTTTTCCCATAATGCTTCTTTATTTCCTGTATGGGGAAATGAATGGCAAAATTAATGTCATTTTAAGTTTGGTTTCGTAGTGAAAGGGGCAATTTGGGGACATAGTGGAGGCTCAACTATGCCACCGGGACAGCAGACGCATGTAGCAAAAACTTTCCAATTTGTCCCTGGTCTGTTCTGTCATCCCTACATGTTTCAAAATATCCACCATTACCCCTGTAGCCAAGAAGGCCTGTGGTGATTACTGTGGCACGGATCTTTCAGGTGATAACGTGCTTTGAGAGGCTCTTCCAACCCCCTGCAATAGGGCACTGATGATACCATCTACCATTCCACGCTCTCCCACTCAGACATCAGTACAGGGAATTATTCACACCTGTTGTTCATTCATTTCAGTTCAGTTTAAAACACTACAGTTTGCATCCAACTAGTCACCAAGGGACTTTGGGCTCAGCTCCTCACTCTACTCCTGTGTCACAGAGTGATATGGTGCATTGAATGCATCATTGGGACTGCAGGTGTAGGGATAACCAGATCATTAAGGGCATTCACCACCCCCACAACATACTGTTTTAGTGGCTGTCTTCTGGCAGGCACCTCCACTATATTATGGTGAAGAGAGGCTGAGAAGGAGCTTCTTCACTCAGGCCATTTGGCCGATAAACACTTATAAACCTACACAACACACATCCTGCATCTGTTATGCAAATAACACACATTCTGCACTGATTCTTCTTATAACTCACATCCTGTACCGACTTTGCACCTCATCACTTTGCAGCTTAGCATGTCTATAATGCTCTCAACAAGTATCCTCAACATTAAAATCAAATTCACTGACAGGAGAAATAAACAGTCAGTTCTTGAAGTTGGACGCAGGGAAAATGGGCAAGTGTCCCCAAGCCCCGCCCCCCAAGTCCCGCTCCGTCCCCCCCGCATTAAAAATGCTATATGCGCCCCTGCATGTTTATAATTAAATAAGAAACAGCAATGCAGCATTATCAACTAAGAAAGACAACTTAACTTACTCCTTCCCAAGCAGCCTTTGCCACATGTTGTTTCCAGGTGGCAGTTTGGATTTGTGTTGGAGATCTGTTAAAGTGGATGCATGGTGCGATGTCGCATATCAGAGAAAAAAACAGGTCACAAACAAAAGCAGCGGGCTGAGGGCTGACGTCCGTGGCGGCTGAGGACCGTCATTATGTTTGTGAATGGAGCACACTGTCCGTGCCAGCTCCACAGCTGATAGCGCCCTGATTGATTTATCAGAGTACAATGGAGGAGCAATTATAAGTCATTATAGCCTTGTAGGAAGAAGAGGCAATATCAGAGTGGGGTACAAGTGATAGATTTGAGCTTGTGTTGATGGGAACTATAGGAGGCATGTTTGACTTCTTCTATCAGAGGATCTTGTGTGGTTTGAGGTCCAGGCTCACAGCAGCTGAGCCCCAGGCCGTGTTTTTGTCATGTTAGTGCTGTTCAATCACTGTAATTATGCACCATGTGAATTCTTTCGCTCTAATGGCCTTTACATCTTGAACGCGACACAAATAAACTGCACAGAAATCCTAAACATTTATAATGGTTCTGCAATATGGCCTCAATACAAACTTGTAAGACAGAAAACAAAAGGCCAATTGAATGTTTCCATCCCTCATTCTGGAACTGGAGCTTTTTAGTATAAACGTTCGCACATACTTTAGGATGATTGCGACCTAGTTTGAGTGGTTTTTGGAGATATTAGGCCAGCACTACTAACTACAAGGAAGCCAGGAAGGGCCCTAATGGAAACATTAGTTCTAGAACCACTGTTCTCTTTAAATATTGGATTTCTATGCAAGTTTCATTAGTATAATAAATGCTAAGAGAAACGTGATTAAACTATAGTTACTGATAAATAAAGGAAACAGAATCATTATCTCTGTGAGTGTATAATAAATAAATAACAGTGTCTGATTTAGTGATATGTGCACAATTTCTTGATATTATGGATACAAGGCCATTAATTATATCTTCATAAGATACATTTTTACCTGAATGCTGCTACAGCCCATAAACATGTCATGGAAGATGGAATATGCCATCATGAAATGTCATGATGTCTATTATGTCCTTATAACATAGTAATGACAGACACAGCGATAGCTGATGTCACACACACAATTTGCTCACACACTCACACCTACAGTCTATTTAGAATCCCCATTTCACCTGACGTGCATGTCTTTGGACTGTGGGAGAAACCCGGAGGAAACCCACACCACCACGAGGAGAACATGCAAACACAGGACCAGGATGCAAACCTCCAACCCTGGAGGTGTGAGGCACAGCACTATCTACTGCACCACCATGGGGCCCTTGTAGTCATTTTTGATCTGCCAATATTTGACAAAAACCTACCGATTTTTAAAAATACATTTATAAGAGGCTGTGACACTATAGCAGTCACAGACAGGTGCGTGAGTTCATATCACCTAAATGTAATTTATTGTACAATCCGTCAGTTAACATTATCAGTTACACATTGGTTGTATGTGAATCGTTCATTGGATAGCTACATATTTAGCATCTAAAGGCCCATTAACATCTTTTCTTTTGTTTTCCTCACCCGCATCCCCAGAAGAGTTAAGGCTTCTATTATCCTGGCTTTCAGCCTTCTGGCTGCCGTCAGCTTGATCAATGGCTGAAATGTTCCTCTGGTGGCTAATTTTAGGGGCAGCATTAAATTGTAAGACTCTGCTTGTTCACTCGCCACGTCTCATGGGCACGTACACCTGCGAATGTTTTTGTTGTCGCTTTGTAATTGCACTGCGCTCTTGCACCGTCCGATTTACTTCATCTTTACCTGCTGTGAGTTTGGAAACAACCCTCTCTGAATCACTTCGTTGCGTGTAATCACTTCTTATGTACAATAGTCTTCATGCGCAACTTTTGTCAGTATTACTTTTTATTACTACAGATCTCTACTAAGTGCAATAACTTCCTTCAAACTACCATTTATGTTGGTAGATTTCACTCAACTATGGTAATGATCTACAGTATTTAAACCCAGCATTTCTGTGTATAAGATTATAATCTTTTCTTGTCTCTGTGTCTCTGTGCAGTCATTACATAAGCAATTTCCTACAGGATCAATAAAGTTTTCTGATTCTGATTCTCTTTTTGCATAGATTAACTGAATATATGTGTTCTGGGTGTGAATAACCGATATTAATCCAGCTCAGAGAGGCTAATCGCAGGCAGTCGCAAATTTTGTGATCTCAGTGTGGTGTGATCAAACATTTGCATCACTCTCAGGGGACCATCTATGTGTGACTTTTATGGTGGAGGAGGTTTTGAGGCCATGCCTCAGGTTTAGCCGCAGAATTGGCTGGAGTGACTGTGTGTCTTACACTGACTGAAATTTAATTTAACTGCACATAGAGACAGTTATTAGTTAGCTTCAATTAATAGAAGATCATAGAGTCTCTGTATGCCCATACTCATTAAGCACCCTCAGATGAAGCCGAGCAATCGGAATGCGTATTTGTTGAACCGTGAAGAAGGAAGAATGACATTATATTATAACACCTCCTCGTCCTGTCTGTCTTATGAGCCTTTCAGAATTTAATTGCCAGCTGTTTTTGAAGCTCCCCCTGTGACATTTAAATCTTGTTAAAGCTTTAATGTGATCAATAGTGCAATCAGCTGAAAGATTGCCATTGATTTCCTGCACTGCCGGTCACAGTGTGGATGATGTGAGATGGGTTTCGGTCAAAGAGGCTGGTATTTAATTACATTCTCCATCTCATAAATGTACCTTTGGCAAGTGCTATCATTTTACCATTGAATTTGAGACTGATCTTTATGTGATTCTGTCACATTCCATAACATCTGGAGTCTGATGATGTTTAGCTTAGTGAAATACCGAAGTATTCTAATGAAGAAAAATGGATAATGCAGTGGGAAACTCTAGAGACAATGTTCTAGCCCCCTGTCCTGTATAGAGCTGCCCTCTGCTGGCCATCAATTGTAGTCACTTGCTAACTCAATGGATTTTTTTTTTTGGAAAAAGTGTCAATGTAGTGTTAGATGTGAGTATGAATAGATGTTGACATAGCCAGCATGACCTTCCTTTTGAATTGTACCGGCATTTTGCATTCATTGTTACTCTCTCTCTGTATCGGTCTACTCATTCTTGTCATCTGTTTTCTGCATTTCCCATTTTCTTTGGGCCCTTTTTACTTATCTGACTCCTTTGATGCTCATTCTTTAAACACACATACACACACAGACTGCAACTGGTACAGTTATCTTTCCGATAATGTAATGTTGGTATTCTCTTTCAACACCTCGCCTACTGGGCAGGACAAAGGCTGGCATTGTGTATCCGTGATTTACTGCCCACTCCTTTCACTCTCTGGACTCACGTCACGCCCGATAAAGGGACAATAACCTGAAATGACTCACACGCACACACACACACACACACACACACAGATCACATCATGGTCTGGAAAATGCTGGATCTGAGGTGGACTTTGTCTAAGATAGCGGTCACTTGTGACATTTAAAGCTAAGTTCTAAGTCTAAGAAACTGGGCTGAATTAAGGTTCCTCAGTACTCATTTTACACTGCAAAAGTTCCGATTTAGGGAATGCAAAAAACTGAAACTCAAAAGTGGATCATTTTTATAAAATAATATTGGAGCGATTCTTAGAGAGATTCTGAAAAGAGTGTGACAGCAGGCCTACATAAAAGGGGCATTTGGCTGGAGCTCTTATCCAGAGCAACTTACAGTTATTAGTTACAGGGACAGTCTTACAGTAATTAGTTACAGGGACAGTCTTATAGTCATTAGTTACAGGGACAGTCTTACAGTCATTAGTTACAGGGACAGTCTTATAGTCATTAGTTACAGGGACAGTCTTACAGTAGGAGTGGGCAACTCCGGTCCTGGAGGGCCCAGCCCAGTTTGATGGTGGTTCTCCTCGAACACATTCACTAAACTCCCCCTGGAGACACTGAGGGTTAAGTGTCTTGCAGAAGGACACAGCGGTAGAAAGTTGGGGGCGTTGAACTTTGCTGTCTTCAGGTTCACACACAAGTGTTTTACCCACTAGGCTCCTACAGTGACATCAAGTTGTGAACCTGTTATTGCCTCCCTACACGCTTTCTAGTCATCAACCGTGACAGCAGAACAATCAACCAAATTGGGATTAGCCAGGAAAGGACAAGAACCTATTTCTGGGAACAAGACTGCTTGTGAAATGCTTTACAGACTGCCTACAGAAAGTCTTAATAAAATAAAATAAAATAATTGTACAAAAACTCTATACGAAAACACCTTGCTTCATACAGAAATGCTGGTGTAAATACTATAGATAAAAAACACAGTTGAATGAAATCTACTGGAGTACGTTATTGCATTTAGTAGACAAAGCATTTACAAAGCTTTTGGTAAAATGGTCAGGGCTCCTTTGCTTGACATTTTTTCTTCATTTTGCATTTTGCACATGGTTGTGACATCCCAACGTCACAATGACATATTCCCTTTCGTATTCTGTTGCTTCAGTATAACACCTCTTCAACACCTCTCGTTCATGTAGGAGTTTCCTCTTCTTTTAAATGAACAAACAAACAAACAGTATCTCATGTTTCTTTCTGACAGAAATGTTCAAATATAGGACTTTTATTTTTATTACGCCTTTTGTGATTGTCTGTAGTGACAGCTGGAGAATTACAAACTACAAAACAGACTACATATGAATTACAAGCTATATATTTATAATGACATGGAAATGCAATCATGTAGCTTGTAACTCTCTACCTATTAGTGTAGCGTTCCACATAGTCTGGACATCCTGAAAGCAGTGCAACATTACATTTGGTTCGGCTAACATAAAGAACCTGTGCAGCCTCACTCTGTTCAGGTTTAGTTTAATTTAGTTTGAAATCTGAGTCTATACTCAGATGCAGGACCTTCTGCTTGTTAGAAGCAGAGGAACGAATCAGGGAATGTTTTTTTTTTTTTGGAGCTGCAGAGGTGTGTAATGTAGGATTACTGTGTCTTGGCTCACTGTGGGGACCACATCTAGGACAAGCTGGCCATTGTTTTGAGCACCACCTGAACTTGAGCGGTGCAGGTGTGAATATGTCCGCAGGCTGATGGCAGACATAACGGCCTTCCAGAAATATCTCCTTGTATATCTTCCACCCCAGACAGGTGTGACGTTGTACCACACGGACACAGACTGTCTGTTTTCCTTGGTAACTTTTATCCACGGTCAGGAAAGTTTTTCAACCTGTCTGTCTCTACATTTGGAACTTTGTAGAATGACAAGTTCTCATGTTGACTTTGAAAGCAGTTATTAAAGATTTACACATTCAAAGATTCTTCGCTTATTTTTTGTAAGTATATGGGCTGCAAAGTAACACAGTTGAGTGAAATCTCCAGACACAAATGTTAGTTTGGAGTGCGTTATTGCACTTAGTAGAGAAAGCATTTGCAAAGCGTTTGATACAGTGGCCAGAGCTTCTTTGACCATTTTCTTCATTTTGCAGAGCTGTTAACAGAGGCAACAGGGCGCTAATGGTTGTGAGATCACAACTTCACAATGACACATTCCCTTTTGTGTTCTGTTGCTTCAGTCCAGAACGTTTTTCAACATGTCCATCTCTACATTTGGAACTTTGTAGAATGACATGTTTTCTTGCGTTGGCTTTGAAAGCAGTCATTAAAGATTTACATGTTCGAAGATTCCTCGCTTCTTTCGTCGTAAATATAGAGGCTGTAAAGTTCTCTCTGGCCAGCTGGGCCGCTGTCACGAGAGCCACAGGGAAACGTTCGCAGATGCCTAAAAACAAGACAGAAAAACCTGCTCATATTTTTCTGGTGAAAGAGCCTCATAAAAACTTCAAAGTGCTCTTCTGGCAGCCCCTAGCCTCCAGCTCGAGTCCTCAGGTTAAAAAAGTAATGCGAGCGAGGCCAAAGAATATGGCTTATTCTTCTGTACCAAACCAGCTGGGAGACATTAAGAAGAGTGTAAGATTGAATTATGGCTGCCTCCACTTGGCAGCACAAACCACGCAGCGAACACAAGCAGCTGGTGGTTGGAGTTATTCTTGTGAACGGAACTGGAGGGGAAAACGCTCAGGACTTGGCTTTTTAGCAGGGGTCCCTCCTACCTCTTCTCGCACATATGTAAGGTGCATGTCACGCGAGGCACCGCCGCCAGCTCTTTGGGGGTTTCGCCCATATGAATAGACCGATTGAGCTGGCCGGAAACTAGCGGAAAGCACCGGAAACAGCCCTCCAGATGTGGCCCTGCCGCTGGTGGAGGGTGAGGAGGAGGGCAGGCAGCTGGAATGATGAGGTGGCCTGATTTTTCGGTCTTTGCTTTCACTCCTCAGTGTTCTACAGCCTTCCAAATTCTTGTTCTACTTTTGTTCACTTGTCAGCCCACCCCTGGCCTTTACTTTTTGTTTCCTAAATAACCTGATTCTCTCCATATAATTTAATAATACATTTATAAGGCATCCATGGCACACTACTTCATTTCGGAAGCTCGTGAGTACACTACATGGGATTGTGTAAGATTGGTTTCAAATCCTGTGTTTACTAACACTAGCACAAGCACTAACAATCCCCACCCCTTAAGCGGCGAGAGAGCATGAAGGGATACCCGGTGGGAGAAAGGGCTATTTGCCTAAATAACCTAAACAGAACAAACAGAAAAACAATCCCGTTCTTGGCCAGCGCTATCACTCATTGGCTTCACACTGACCTTAACCAAAACAATTCAACTCTATTCAACTCAAGTTTCTCTTGTGTACAACATTTCTCTTCTGTGCAATATTTCTGGTGCAGCATGTGCAATGTTTGGGGTGAAATATTCCTGTGTGAAATGTGCAATTTGTCTTGGAGCATTGTTTCTGTTTCTGGTGCATTATTACTGTTTTTGGTACATTGTTATTGTTTCTGGTGCATTATTACTGTTTCTGTCAATACCTGTTGCCTACCAAACAACTGAAGACACTTCAGTGTGTACCTGTATATATATTCATGGTGCTTATATGTATACACATGTTCAATATGTACACACATGCAAGTAACACAAAAGAGAAAGTACATGAATCCAGCACCTCCCATCGCTGGCTGCAAACTGGTCACTAGTAAGTCCATGAGCTGCGATCTCGAAACAAAGCCACCTCCCGAAGTTCCCTGCATATCAGGGGGAAAGGCTTATTGGGTAAAACACCTGTCTGTGAACCCAATGACCGCCCCCCCCTTGAGCAATGACTGTAAGACTGTCCCTGTAACTAATGACTGGAAGACTGTCCCTGTAACTAATGACTGGAAGACTATCTCTGTAACTAATGACTGTAAGACTATCTCTGTAACTAATGACTGTAAGACTGTCTCTGTAACTAATGACTGTAAG
>JBBPCY010040300.1:0-13597 GCA_037974405.1 Brachyalestes nurse
GGAGGGAGGCGGAGAGGGAGGGAGGGAGGCAGAGAGGGAGGGAGGGAGGGAGGGAGGGAGGCAGAGAGTTTCATTTTTAACGTTTAGTTAGTTGTCATACATCATCAGAAATGAAACCAATGAGTTAACAAATCTCTTTTTTGCAGGACGTGGTTTGAGTTGAGTATGTGATGACTCAGACATGCCTTTTGCTCAATGCTTACTAAATATTTCCATTACTTGTTATTAGTCTTAATAGTTCCAGTGGAAAGTCGAAGAAGCAAACTTCAGACACCAAACATGTTGGCTGATGAACCACATTTGCAGAAAGGAGGAAAAGTTTGAAGATACGATACATCAATACGCCCTTAAATTTTAGTAAGTCACTATGTTGCCCATGAAAACAGAATATTTATATTTCTTCCAGTGGAAAAAACCTTCCAATTCTTCACTTACCCCGCCAGCTTTGACCAGTTTCCGGCGGAAGTCTCGCGTTGGGTTGTTGAAGGTGAGTTTTTCACAGCGCAGGTGGTTCACAGGTGGGTTTCCCTCCAAGTTCAGGAAAAGGTCATAGTTGAAGAGTACCTTCTTCGGTTCTTCCTGTAATTATTTACATTTTGAGTTATAATGTACCTCAAACAAGTACCAAGGTTATATTAGCATTCAACAGAATTGCCACAGACACCTACTAATAGATACAGGACCTGGAATATTAACTGCAGTATATACATAATTTACTGGGTTCTCCAGATCATTTTGAATGAATGGTTTAAAACGCAGTAGTTTTCGTTTCTAAAAAGGTCCATTGGTGTAAATTTCAGAGCAGCACAAAAGTGATATCAGGTGTAAACGTTACTTTACCCAATACCATGACATATAATGAAAAATACCATAACACTGAATTTTACTAATATCATACAGATACAATTACAATACAAATTCTAGACAAAGGGAAAAATGGATGACTGTCTTTTGGAAATTTCTAAAAACCTTTAAGCTGTCGAAAGCAGGTCAGAGCCACAGGAACTCTTTTCAAACCTACTGTAACTGATACTGTTCCAGGGCAGATATGGTATGTGTGGGGCAGTAAATATTAGAGGAGCAAGTACTAACAGAGCTGTTTTAGACCACCCAGTGTGGAGCTTATCAGGCAGTGCTATCTGTCTTCAAAGACAAATTCCCTCTAGGCATACAGTGGCAGAATGAATGGATGTATTACGTCCACACAACCTTCTACACGCACACCACTGGGTAGAGATAGTGGGAGTGAGTAACCAAATTTTAAAAACTTCAATCCAGAAAAGTCTGTGGCCCTGACAGCATCAGGACAATAAAGGTTGCAATGAAGCAGCCCCAAACTACAGCAGACTGTTCAACATTGTTCTCCAATACGGCTGCTTTCCTGAGATCTGGGGACAGGGGCTTATTCCCATCCCAACAAATTGGACACTAATAACGATTAAGGCATCTGTGTAAGCAGTAACCAGGGGAAGGTTTTTATTTATTGTATTATCAATGCCCAAATATGGGCCTTCCTAACTAAAACAGTATAAACTGGCTTTCCCCAAAAGCACTACTTACCATATTTACACTCTGCGTGTCCTAATAGTTCTATGTAATCTATATGGTTTATGTTATACATTTCTCTAAAATATATGTATACATATAGGTATTGCTGGGCGATTTCATAGATTTTATAGATTAATTCGAAGTTACAGTTCAGGACAATTTTTTTTTAAAATGAAAATCGATTTTATTACTTATTTTACACGCGAGCGCCAAAAGCGGAACTAATGCGACGCACCATTCTACACGGGTAAATTTGCACTGTAGCAGTGTTTGTGCCCAAGCAAGGTCTTGCTACATCTGTGATATGGAACTGTTTTGGTTTTGCCTTCGGATACAGCCCAAACAAGTCCTGGGTCCAACAGCTTAAGCAGCGTAGCCACTCTCTGAAGTGCTAGAGTTAGCCATGTAAGCTAGCGGTGCCGTTTCACATGCCGTGCAGAACGCCAGTACTGTTCCTGTACTTTAACACCCACTTGCAGGTTGTGCAGGTCACCATGCTGTTTGTGTGTCTTGAGTGAAGTAAAATAATGTTCCAATCTCTCTCTCTCGGGAAAGTCCAGAACGGCCATTATGCCGCGCTGAATTTAAATCTCTCTCTCTGGCTTTCTCTCTGTCTGTCTCTCGTTCTCTCTCTGTCTGTCTGTCTGTCTTTCTCTCTCTCTCTCTCTCCCTCCCTCTCTCTCTCTCTCTCTCTTCTGAAAAAATCCAGAACAGCCGTCCGTTTGGGCGGCATAGGACTTTAAGAAGAATGAAACGAAAACAGGAGGGCAGCAGCCAACAACTGGAAATTTAGCTGAATATATATTTGGATTAGCATTTATGTTATTAGTAAATTATATATTTTTTTAATAATTTAGAACTAAAATGTGTATTAAAAAAACATTCCCCAAAAATATATTGCAAAAGATATGGTGCCCAAACATACTGTGGAAAAGCCAGGATTCATTAACATGCTAAAAGTTTTAGACCCGAAGTATGTGTCAGATTGCACTTTAACCCTAAAGTAAAAAAAAAAAACCCAAAGTTAAAATGTGTTTTGAACCATTTATTTGTCATCTGTAGTTTGATTTTGAGCAGAGGAGGGGAAAATCGTTTAAAAATCGAAAATCTGATTTATTTTGAAAAAATCTGAGATTTTATTTTTAGGCCATATCGCCCAGCCCTACATATAGTTAAAGTCTATGACATCATTAAATTTGTGTATATCAATAATAATGTGGAGTAAAGATAATTGATTCTTCACTCACAGACATTATGAAATTCATAAGCACATTTCATCGTTACCATAACAATGTTTTTGTTGTATGTTTATAGCTAGAATGCATTGTCAACACAAAGGTAAATGTTAAACTTGAGCTTAGAGAGTGAGAGAAACAGAGACAAACTGAGTGAGAGAAAGCACAAAAGTTGCAGAAAGGAAGAGTGTGAGTGGAGAGACAGAAAGAAAGAGTAAGTATGTGTAGAGAGAGAGAGAGAACAAGAGAGTGAGAGAAGACAGAGAGCAAAGCAGTTTTGATATGTTGTGTCCCACCCTATACAGCAGCAAGATATTTTATTATTCAACAGCACCTGAAAGGCAGGCTGCAAGTTTTCAGATTATACAGTGACTAGATGTAAAAAAAAAAAAAGTCTACTGTCATTGGCTGCATGTTTAACTGTAATAGCAGTGCAGGATCAAAGTTCAATCAATTTAAACTTCTGTCACTGCGGCTTCACACCTTGTAGCTTTGTACAGGGCTGCAAACAATGGTGAGAGAGAAGGAGAGAGAGGAGAGCGAGAAGAAAAAGAGAAAGAGGGTATGAAAGAGAGAGTGTGCGCGCACGGAGAGAAAGAATGAGAGCAGACAGACTAAGAGCTGAGTGAGTGAAGAGAGAAAGACTGAAAGAGAGAATATGTAAGTGTGCACATTGAGAGTATAGAGATGGAAAAAGACAGCGAGAGAGGTACGACAGTAAGAGTGGGAAGAGAGGAAAACAGAGTTGGCAAAGGAAAGAGATAGAGAGAGAAAAAAACTGAAGTGAGAAAAAACAGCAGCTGCACCAACCTTGTTTTTAAAGTAGACCTCTATAGGCATTAGGAATCCTGCATAGCCCGACTCCTCTACCTTATATGGCGGCTCCTTACACACTGCAAACAACAGAAAGGTATAATCAATGTAAGGAGGTACTTCACTGGTCAAAACTGATTTCTTTATCACCACAATTAGTCTTTGTTCAAAACCACAGCATGCAGAATTTAATCCTAAACTACCACAATAGTGAGAAGATTCAGACCAATTTGTACACCTCCCCATTCCCTTGGGCTCAATTTCAAATTTAGCCACATAACTTCATGAATGAACCTACATTCAGAATGCCTCTTATTTCAAAAGCATTCATAAAATACTTGATGAAAGTATAAATTAATTATTATAGTACATTTCTTCTCATTTAATAACTGTTATTCCTAAATACTTTAGAAGAAATATGGAACAAAATATCACAAAATACTTGTCATGGTCTGGTATACTATGTTTAAATCTACACTGTATTAGACAGATGTTATTACAGAACATGTAATGTAAAAAAATGTTAGTAATAGTGGTCATTTTTAACAGAATGCTTATTCGGCATTGTATCTACAGTGCATGCACTCAAATTTCAATTCGCTTCCTTGAGAAGTGAAAAAGAGGTCTGATTTGTTCAGAGAAGCCTACCTCTCTTGGGCTTAGGGAAGCTGTCGTGCAGGCGGAAGATGACTTTATCCACAAAGTGCTGGATATCACTGTTCTCCGGTCCTCGCACAAACACCATCCAGTCATGAGTGAAGCCCTCAGATGTGGCCTTCTTGCGCAGCTGTGCTCGGTGGCCCAGCTCCAACTTTACCTGCACCGTGCACTGAGAGGGGAGAGAGAAAGAGAGAAAGACAGGGAGAGAAGGGGGGGGGGGAGTGAGTGTGTGAGCGCTGGTCCAGCCATTGACCTTTATTACTGGACCTGCTTGAGAGGCTGTCTGCTTCACTTATCTTTATCAGTGACATTTAAAGTGATTATATTATTCAAACGCGTGTGCATCCACCAACATATAGTAGCTATAAGCTGATAGTACGCCTTGGTACAGATTCTACAAGTCTCTAAAACTGTAATGCATTCCTCCAAAAGATCCTGTCTCAGTTGGGGTTTCGATGATTTTGCTAGAGAGCACTAACACAGACCACTCCCTTCAGGACACAAGTGTTTGTAATGCAGCCACTGGACCGTGTAGGGGTCAAGCTTTGGAGAGTATATCGCTCTATATGTGTGAATTATACATGCACTCACCCCCTTGTGGCAAATATGGTGAAGGATAAGTCATCGGACCACATAGTGTTTTCCCCCCCTTCAAAATCTCTATAGACCAGTGCATCACAGATCCTCCACCATACTTAACAAAGGGCATGAGACACTTTCCCACATATGCATCCTTTGTTATACACCAGAACCACCTGCAGTAAAATCTTAGTCTCATCGGACCAAGAACACGGTTCCAGTTAAACTGATTGTAGGACAGAAAAGGCTTTTTCCTGGCATGGCTCCCAAACCACCTGTTGGCATGTAGATAGCGTCCAAGGCTGTTATGGAGACTTGGTGATCCCAAGATGCCACTTTTTGCTGCAAGTGAGCTTTAAGGAACGTTTTACTTCCCTTACAATCTTTCTCACTGTGTGTGGCAGCAACACAGCCTTGTTTGTCACAGTTCCAGCTGTTTTAAACTTTTTAATTATTGCCCTGACTGTGGATATGGGCAAGTTTAGACGAGTGGCAGTTTCTTATTAGTGGCTATTTTCCTGTTGCCATTTCCTGACTTCTGAAGCTCAACACACATCTGGCTTAGCTGAATGGCATGTTCTCCTGTCCTCTGAAGAGTTGCTAAGAGAAATGGGCCTCTGCGTCACATCAGGAAGTCATAAATTACTAAATGAAAGTTCCTAGACACTCTGATCAAGTTAAAAAAGTAAAGTATAAATTATACAGATTCTTTAGTTACATAGTTTGGGGTGCCAATAATTTACAAATTATAAATGTACTTAAGCTGAAGATTAAATACATTTTTATGCTAGCGCAATAAAAAAATTTGTTTATTTTAAAGCTTTTTTTAAGCTTTTTCTTTGTTTGGGGTGCCAATCACTGTGACCGAAAGAGAGAGAAGCAATAAAACAAGAAGGAGAGAGAGAAAAAGAAAAAGAAAGAAAAAGAAAAACGTGTGCAAAAGAAGAAGAGAGAGCTCAATCCTTTTGGTGGTGTCAGTCTTATCCGTTCTAACTCTGTAGTGGCCTTAAAGACCCAGACACTCACTACACCCCCCTGACACACAGTTTCATACCAGACTAGCCCACAGCTCCCAAAGGGCATTTACGCTGCCTGGCACCAGAAGAGCCACCAGGAGTCCTATTGTAAACCTGCCAGTTGGGGTGAAAATATCTGATAGTCACACGATCTGATTACCATTCATAGGAAACTGTTCAGCGCTTCAGGAAATGTCAAATTTCATCATCTTTCTATCTGATTCTCTCTGAAACTCCTACAGTGTGACAATTACTGACAACAGAAAACCAAGCTGAATCAAGCTTTTTCCCCTCCATTACTACATTTCAATCATTTGAAAATTGAGACTTTATCTCGCAGTGCTCAAATAATGAGAGCCTGTTTTACTGAATACTATTATAATCAACTGTATCATTCCAAATTTGATGCAGCTTTCAGTTTGATACATCAAGATACATTGACACCTCACACTCCTCAACAAGAAAAAGGCAGAATACATGTTCAAACACACATCATGCAAAGGACTATCAAATGTCAAAGCTGTCAGATACATAGTTTTGTTCTTTGACTGTGGTTTCCAGTAAAGATGGTAAGGAAAAGATGCTCAGACGAAAGCAAAGAGCACACAGGCAATCCAGTTTACAGCCTCTGTTTAAACACAACACCTTTCTCATTTTCAACACTGTATACCCACTACTGCAGTCGACGTGCTACCAATGCCCCACAACCAAACAGACCAGATAATTGATTGTTTGCGTTTTCGTTTTTTTTCTGGACAGTTTCTTATTAGTTTAAAAACAGCAGCGAAGTTAATCAGTACCCTGGAGAGAGGTGCCAGGTGTGCATGGAGCAAGCATAATGAACACAGAAAAACAAAACACATCAACAGAACCCTGTCACGCCCACTAGACACCTGTATTCTAACATGAACACACATGTAATCCTTACAAAGAGGAGAAAAGAAAGATCAAACACCTGCTGTGAAAAGGACAAGATTAAAAAGAATAAGATCAAAACAAATGCAAAAAAAAAAAAAAGGAAAACACCATTCTGTCAGGCAGACGCACAAAAAAAGACCCGTCTGTATAGTTTTAACTATTTTAACCTAATTCATTTTACTGTCATGTTTACGTCACAGAACCTAGCAGCACATATGCAGCAAAGTAACACATGCTTGGAACAGCAATTTCAATTAATCTTGATATGAGTAGTTGGTGTGGCATAGTGGGTAATACTGGTGGGTAACCGTACCACACTACACAAATAAGAGTCTTAGTGCATGACTTCTAGCACAACATTTTCCTACATCTGTAACACTAGTAACCCTGGATATATCCATCAGCCAAATGCATGCATGTAAATGTGACACTGATTATCTTAAAGATGATATCAATTACCAAATAACACAGTTATATAAATAAGCACTGATAATATGCAAACGATCTCTTTTTAGTTCTCTTTCACATGGTGCTTGAATTATTCTCTTTGTCGACTCCTCTCTTCATACAAATGATTCGAATCTCTGGTTAACAAACACAGCAAAAACAACTGAATCTAACTGTAGGCGATACAAACAGGACCTGAGCAACTAATTAACTCTATACATCATTTGAATGCCGCTTGGAAAGACTATAGCATACATTTTCAGTCTGGCTTGAATTACTGGGAGTACATACAAAAGATGAGAAGAAA
The DNA here is from genome assembly GCA_037974405.1 of Brachyalestes nurse. Taxonomy (NCBI): domain Eukaryota; kingdom Metazoa; phylum Chordata; class Actinopteri; order Characiformes; family Alestidae; genus Brachyalestes; species Brachyalestes nurse. The sequence goes on from JBBPCY010040300.1 coordinate 7,524, forward strand.
CTCCGATATCTGCTCTCTGGTACAGAGTAAAATGGACAAGTTTTTTCCACAGAAGAAATGTGCTGATATGTCAGTCTGGCAGATTTTTTTGGTTTCCAACCTAACAAATGCAGATAACCACAGACTGTTAAGAGAGCTGCATGCCATTTGTGAAGAACATAGTTATCATTATGAACTATTTAGTAATAAGTGAGGTCAGCTGGTAACAATAAGATACTTATATTACCACCAGGAATGATGCATGATGTAGGGAAATGCCCTGTGACACTCAAATGCAGTCCTTGGATCATAGTAAAACAGTTTAGCACAAAAATGTCAGAGATGATAATCATTTGTCTAAATTTCCATCACCGTAAAAGCTTGACTGTGATACCGTAATTCAAAAATGTCACATTGAGAATGGTTTTCCATCTGAGGCAACTGTACTGCTGGGAACATAAAGGTTCAAATTTGCTTTTTTAATCATCTTCTAATGATGTAGCTAACTGGCATTCTCCCTGGTTATTAATTAAGTAGCTGCTACAGTGCTGGGCAATATACCATTACCATCCACTGACAACATCCAAAGCATAAAATGATTTGCCTGACACGTTTATTCTAGGCCTGATGTACGTAATTTGCTGGTTGTTTCTGTACGTTCTGACGAGTACTGCAAATTAAATAGACAGTTAATAAATGAAATGTTTTCTTTATGGAAATCTGTTTCCTGTCTGTCTGGTTAATGTTTTCAATACTGTGTCAAAGACTATACCAAAGAATGTGTCAATTTGCTTTGTTAGTAAATATCCCATGCCATAATTATACAGTAAACCCCGCTTATCATGGGGGTAACGTTCCAAGAGCACCGACGTATAGTGAAAAACCACAAAGTTGTGATGTGGTAAAAGAAATGCTTAAAAATGCCTGTTGTTATAGTGTAAACCTTAAATATGCCCCCAAATATGCTGGGTTGCTACGCCCCGTGCCCAAACATAAACAACCCGGCACGAGGATGAGGGGGCGTGGCGGAAGAGGCCCGGACGTCACAAAAGCAAAAAAGCAGAAGAAATCTGCAGTTTCCGGGAACAATTATTAGTTCGGTTCTCAGAAAAAAATCTGCAATAGACTGAAGCAGCAATTGCTGAACTGCGTAAAAGCGGGGGGTTACTGTAGTTGGAAAACACTGCGAAAGTGAATTTTCTCTATCCTCAAGAATGCAGAGGGCAGGATTTCACATGTACTTCACTGACCACTGAACATCTGCATATGACATGAAAAACAAAAACAAATAAGAAAGTACCAAAACAAGACTACCATCTGAGATGCCAGACACAGACTTCTGCTTTCTGAAGTTTTAAAATCACATGACTATCAACTATTCACTGCCAAGGCCTTTTTATCCTTCATTATAATAATTTAATACAATGAACACTTATCTTTCTCTACAAAATGTTTAGGTCATTGTGGTCAAGACATGGTTGTGAGAGCAAATCTGATTCACATGAAATCACCTTCCAAAAAATATGACTAACAAATGCTTTGCAGGCCAACTCAAAAACCTTCCTCAAATGATACAGTTCATGATTATGCCAAAGTACAGCTGAACACATAATGAACAGGAAATAAGGGTGTTTTCACATATTGTCCTCTTTAAAGGAACCAAACCAAAAGAAAGGGAACTTGGTTCTTTTTATGTTCACACTGTAAGTTCATTTGAAAGGGGACTCAGTTCTCTTTCTGGTCCACTTCAGCTCAAATGGGGCCTCAGTTCACAGTTCACACTTTAGTTACTCATCCAACCTGCCACCACTGTCTTCACGCTCCTTGGGAAATTTTTCTACATAAGAGTAGCTGGTAAAAGCTCTACCAAACTTCTACATATTCCACAAAGATCTATGCTATTTTTCTTCATTGAAACTGATGAAGAGCCAGAACGCTTTGAGGCTGAGCAACTTGGTGGAGAAACCTGATCTTGACAAGAATTCCAAGGGTCCATTTATTTATTTATTGATTGTTTTTTCATTGTTTTTATTTTTTCGTTTGTATTTATTAGTTTACTTCTTTATTGTCTGTTTCCCGGCGCTGTACCACGTCATCTACCTACAGCAAGCTGTGGCTGAAGCACCTCCCGATGTGTGAAATAAGCTGAATCACCTCCCGATGTGGTCTCAGTTCGGTTCACTTCAGAGGGGTCCGAGTTCGTTTGGCGTGTTCACATATACGCTAAAAGTGCTGACTAATCGTTCTGAGTTCGCTTGCTGGTGTTCTGCCCACAGTGACTACAGAACTGTAATGACAAAGACACAACGTTCTGTACAACTCTGGAGAATGTGCACTAATACAATTTACTGAACCTCCTGAAGCTGCTTTTCTCTTGAAATTCAATGTCAGTTCATCTGGAATGTCAACTTATTTAATATTTAATTTAAGTCTTAACATGATGTAGGCCTTTCTTACTGTGTGCTGGTTAAACAAAAAATAGCTTCACAAATTAAGAATTTAAGGACCGACAATGTAAAATCAAATGCATTTTTAAAATTAAAAAAAAGTTGATGTGGTGACACTGTTACGGTTTCAAACATACCTTTTACTTCCCGGTCCATATCAATGGTAATTTTATCACTGCATTATGATTTTTATACACAGGTACCAGATTAGTTTAATATGCACACAGTGAGTAAGGTCAATATCATGTTAACAGTCTTAAACTAAATATGAAATAAGCTGAAGGACATTTTATTTGATTTCACTTTTCACAAAAAAGCTTCCAGGCATGACACTTCTCATTAATAAAAGGAATCACGCATAAACTAACATAAAAGTTTGATTATTGGATTATGTGACCAAGCCGAAATTCAGTCTATGGCCTCAGAAAACAAATAGTGCACTATTCACTATGGGTCAGTTTCCCAAACAGGGATTAAGCCTAGTCATGGACAACTTAGGCCATGTTCAAAAGTTTATAAGAACTTGTCCAGCTTGTTTTCCCCTGTAATCAGTGGGAGTATGCCTTTTGTTTGCTGTAACAGCCTCTGCCATTCTGAAGACTATATACACTAGATGATGAAACAGAGAATTTGACTGTAGAGACCATTAGTGAGGTTTGGTACTGATGCTGGATGATTAGTATTAGATTACAAACACCTTTCCAACTCAACTCAAAGGTACTGGTTGGACCAACACTCCAAAAAAGAGAGTTCTACTGCTACACCATCCAATGGTGGGCTTGCTCATCACAGGTACAGCGGTGCTGTGAACTCTTTAGAATTTTCTATAGTTCTGCATAGATATTAGGGCCGAGCATTTCAAGTAGAAACAACATTCCATTCTCACTGGGAAGAACTGACTATTCTCAAAGTATCATCACTGATGGAACAGTGAATTCTGAACTATACCAGATAAATGTCAGGACATCCATCTGTGAAGTGTATCTCAAGAGAAAGCGGGACTAAGACCCTAAACCCAAGAATGGTGAAAGAAGAACGCTAATTTTTTGTTAAGTCAAAGCACTGCATGAACAAAATAGAAATGTTGTGGAAGAACCTGAAGCGAGCAGTTCATGTGAGGAAACCCACCAACATGTCAGAGGTGAAGCTGTTCTGTAGAGAGAAATGGGCTAAAATTTCTCCAAGCTGATGAGTAGGACAAATCGAAAGCTTCCGGAAACATTTAGTTTCACACCAGACACTGAACAAAAATGTTCACATACTTTTGCCACTCACACATATCTATTACTTTTCTCAAGAAATAAATGGTCAGGTAAAATATTATTGTCTAATTTGTTTCATTTAGTTACCTTTATCTACTTCACGACTTCTGATGTTGTATGTGATATTTATGTGGCAACACAAACAATTCTAAAGGGTTCAGAACATTTAAGTATCACTGTACATGGATGTATTTGTCTTCAGAATTACTGGAAACTAGTTTCCAGGATGGAGATTTTTAAAACTAAACTGGCATGTGTTTCTGAAAATGCGGACTTGCTGTGCATGGTTACTGCTGATGTGGAGAGCACGCTTTAGGATACTGCGTGACATGGCTGATGACCGGGCTGCTTCTGTGCGCTCTGTAATATCCAATTTGATTACATGATGTTAGCAACCACACAGAAAGAGCTTAATTTATCTTTGCTTTATCATTAGAGCAGAAATACTTTGAACAGCAGCATAAGACTCTAGACAACCAGCCTACCTCTATAATTGGACTTGGATGATAAGACTTTTTTATTTATCCTTTACGGTTTTCTGCACCATTTGGACTGAATAAAGCATTTCTGGGAGAAATACAGAACGCCCTTATTAACAGTAGGTGTTTTGTGTTTAGAACACTCTGCAAGAGGAGGAACAAGCACTATTTTTTAACACAGTAAATGAAATGTCATGACACACTGTAAATGAATGACAGTCTAACAATTTATAGCCAGCAAGCATTATTGTCTATTTATCAGAAATGCATTCAAGCAAACTCAGTAAATTTGGATAATATGGCAAATATATCATCATGATTGATTGTACAAATCTCGCCGTTTGTAACAAACTATTTAGGGTGACATAGGAGGGACAATTAAACTGGTGAGAAAAGTAATTATAAGATATAAAAGTAAAAGTAAGCATATTGGGCTGACAGCCAATCGCCTTCTTACTATCCAGTTTATATAGTTATTATACACTGAATGTGTATGTGTCTGTAAACCCGCTAAATCAATTTTTTATTCATACCTGAACACAACAGTCCATTTATTCAGACCTGAACACAAAACAGTGTGAACAGCACAAAATTATTATCTGTGTTTAACCCATTCACCCAGGGAGCACTGTGTGGGGATGGTACCTTGCTCAAAGGAACCTCAGTGGTGCTACTAGTAGTCTTGGGATTCGAACCCACAACCTTTTGATCGCAGGGGCAACTCCCTAAACCACCTGGCCACCAAGCTGCTCCGAGCTGACTTGGGTGATCCACGCAGCTCTTTGTTGCTGTAGAAGTACAGATGAGGTCCATGATGTTCTCAGAAAAAGCGGCACGTGACGCAATTCATCAGAAGAAGGAAAACATACTGTCATGCTGGCTCAACAATGATGCATCTGCAATTTCTGAATCGTGTTATTCGTGCTGCAGAAATAAATTGACATTTAATTGCCTTGTATGGAGACAGATTCCTGCGTAGGACCCCCCCTCCTCTCCTCCTCTTCCCTCTCCTCCCCTCCCCGGGTGCAGCCCCTTGATTCGGCGCCTTTACAACCACTCGAGCACGCCTGGTCAACAAATCCTATACACACTCTCTCTCTCACTCATACACAAACACACTCACTACCCTGCGTTGGCCCGTTACAGCACGCAGAACACACGAACACACACAGCCCCCTGGACACTCAAGAGATTTGTGTTTACCACTACAAAACTCAAAACATATCAAGCACACACACAACCCACACACACACACTGCTCAGAGTTGAACCGTCACAGTGCTGCGTAGTATTTACTCTGTCCGTTTAAGAGGCCGGGCTGAGGAGGTGCAGTAAATAATTAAATAAATTAACAGAGATAAACTAAATCCAGCTCCTTTGTGTGTAGTATGCGGAGCGTTAGCATTAGCATCATTAGCTCTACGGAATGCCGACGTGGTTTATCCCAGCGCCGAGCCCCACAGCCTTAGGCCGCTCGGGGGCCATTAGCCTGGGTGAGGTGTGCCTGTGCTGGCGGTACCTGGTCCTCCATGGTGCTCGGGTCCCCGGCGGAGCTCCGTCAGTTCACCGGCGGCTTGGGCTCGGAGCTGCTCCGCTCATTGTGTGGCAGTTTCGGCCGAGAACCGGAAACCCGGCGCCGCCCCTCCCCTTCCACACTGCTGCTACCAAATCTAGACGGACACTTCCTCAAACCAATAGGAGAGCGCCGAAGGGGAGACCCGTCCGCCCCTCGACTAATCGTAGTGCTAAAAGGGTGGGACTTCCCACGGGTGGCATTACTGTGGGATCAGAGAAACAGGCCGGAATGAAGATCTGGTTCAGAGTCCATTAACTTGTACTACCTGTATCTGTGTTATCAAACATCTGAAAATATATAACATTTGTATATATATTTCATTACCTCAGGTA
>JBBPCY010040361.1:0-13593 GCA_037974405.1 Brachyalestes nurse
GAGACACACACACACACACACACACACACACACACACACACACACACACACACACACACATATATATATATATGTATGTATGTGTGTGTGTGTGTGTGTGTGTGTGTGTGTGTGTATATACCATAGTAGAACCACTTTCCCTCTGTTTAAAAAAAAATATCTGAGAGTGTGAGGAGTGTGAAGTACAAAGAATCTTCACATAATGTAAAAGTTAATAATGTAAAAGTATTAGTGTTAAGGTTCTTCTAAGTAACTTTATCTTTTTTTCTCTTAAGAACCTGTCACTGAATGGTCTCCCAGGACGGTTCTACAATGGCAAAGAGCCCTTTCTTGGGCCCTCATTTTCAAGATTAAATGTGGAATTTGACAGTGAACTCACCAACACAATTAAAATCAGTTGGATTTCAAACTATTTTAGCTTCAACAGACTTTTCTCTACACTGTCAGACTCCACATTACAGGCAATGGAGGGGATTGATTAAACACTAAAACATGACTATCCCTTATTCTCACTATCTGTTTTTTAATGATTATTTTGGTCCCCTAGACTAGCACACTTGCTCCCATGTCTCCAGAAAAAGCCACTAGGTTGCACTACCACTCCTCCTTCTACTTTCGGCTGCTCCTGATTAGGGGTCACTACAGCGGATCAGCCATCTCCATTTCCTTCTATCTTCTACATCTTCCTCTCTCACACCATGTCAAATCAGTGGTTGCACTATTACTAAATCCATTGTAAACTGTATCTAAACTGTAGCTCTGCCTTTTGCTCCCAGATTGACAGTATTTAATGCAGGGTCTGACTGCTCCATATAGTCTTATTATTATCTGCTAGCAGTAAAACCCTACTAAGAACCTGCCAGATCTGACGTAGCTTCAAATAATGGACTTTCCATTATAAATATGTTAAAAACCTTCAGTCTATTGGACAGAACTGAGCACTACACACAGTATACACAGTAAATGCTGTGTTTAAAGGAAAGAGGCTAAACAGTTTAAATGGCTAATGCCTGTATATTGTACAACGCATGCTAATTAATATACTAGTTAATCAAACTGAAGTTTAATTTGTTCCAAGGAAATGTGGTCTGAAAACTTCAGATTAACTGACTTCTTAGCCATTACACCAGCTAGCGAACCTGCTATCAAAAACTACTAGCTGGGTATTAGCTTTCCAAACAACCAGAATTTTTCTGTTTCAACATGTCATAATAGTTATGGAAGTCAAAGTCTAATTGAAATATTAGTTTAGAGTCCTAGTTCTTTATAATTTTCCCTGTGCGGAAATCTTATGTCATGCTACTTTTGTTTCTGTCACTCAGGCTTCTTAGCAGATGGTAACAAGTATGCCTTGAACACAATATCTGGTGACACCTTGTGGAGCTATGATCAGCTTTCCACGTACGTCTGACAGGCTACTAATTGTAACCCTTGTTAGCTATGATGTCTACTATGCCTTTTTGAGCTCATTCTCCACCTTGCCCTTCCAGCAGTAGCTATGACAGTACACCTATCTACCGCTGACACCTCAGTAGACGTCATGGAGCTGGCTTTCCCTGGCGGCCCTTAGTACAAAAGACAATAACCGTCTTCCTGGTTCTATTTGTGGCTGTAAAATATAATTATGTCTCACGGGGGTGCCACGGTTTTCCCTCTAGCCCATGTTTAATTCAGCTCAATGCAATTCTGCCTGCTGCTCTTAGAACCCCATGTAAGGCCATGAACCCTTACCATAGTGCAGGAGACTAGTTTAAAACACCTGACATTTTCTCTTACCATAGCACAATGTGCTAGAAATACAAAAAAAATTTTTTTTTAAAGGTGGGCTCCGCAGTAAATCACTAACTGTTGTTTTGGTAGGGTGACCAGACGTCCTCTTTTTCCCGGACATGTCCACTTTTTGAGACCTGTGCCTGGCGTCCGGGCGGAATTTTAGAATCGGCCGGGATTTTTGGCTACTTAAAATCCGTCGGCCCGAGATGCGGCCAAGATGCGCATAAAACATATTAACCCCACCCGGACCACGGCTGTCAACCCGAGATGCGCATATCTCCCTCGGAAAAACGGGTGAACGTCGGTACTTCTCGGCCCTTCCGGCAACCCGCAACCCCCCCACCAGAACCACGGTCCAGATTCAACACAAAGTAACCCCCCCCACGCTAAGGTGTCCTCTTTTTCACACTCCCAAATCTGGTCATCCTAGTGTTGGTGTATCAGATGGCGGTGACAGTCCTCATTTAGGGCACCTTTGTTTTAACTTTTCCACCACTGAAAAGGATCCCTTAATTTTTGAGGATACAGCCCTGTGGTACTGTTATCATTGCTTCAATTTAGACACTATTCTACTGTAGACTTGTGTGAAGAAATCACATCTCTGTTTTGTGCTTTGACTCTACACAGCCAAAAGGCGATCCATCCGACTCACCCTCTCATGTGTCTGGTAAAGTGACTTCCTTGCAACTGCCCTGGCAACTGGCATGAAGTCTAACTGGCTCTAGCTCAGTTAAGTGAATGCATTCACTGGTGTCTGGGAGATGCCCAAGACTTGGCCCAGACTGGCATTCAACCATGGAACCACTATTGGATTGGCTGAGCAATCTAAGTTCCTATAATGACCACAGCCCAAGACCCTAGAAATGCTACATAGACCTTGCAAGACCTTTGCATAGTGTTTTCACAACGGGGAACATAAGGAACGTGAAACAGCTTCAGGCCCACAGAATACATGGCTTCAATAAAAAAAACGGTAGCTGTGAACTGGAAACTTGCCACATGCTCCAACAGAGCCAGTGTGCCTATCATGACTCTTTGTGCAGTCAAAAACAGGCGCCTAGAGAGAGGAGATTTTTTTTATCTGCTTGCTCTCAATGGTAACAACATTGCCTCAAGAATACCCTCTGGGACCTGTGGTTCTCCCTGATCCAGGCACTCTTGCACCACTATTTTTTGGCACAAAACATTTCTTGTGATTTTTCTTCCTAACTCGGACATGGAGCTCTGGAAAACAATAAGAGACCACTGCAAAAATTTTCAGTTTCTTAGGTTTTATCTTTTATAGGTGCAAGTATTGAACCGAACAGCTTTGCCTTGGTTTTTAAGAACTGCTGACAATATTTCTCCTCATTTCCAAATAAAAATATTTTCTTCAAAGCATCATTTTAAAGGAAATTACAAAACAGCAAAATAAGAGAAATGATGCAACAAAATGGCAATAATTACCTTTGATGTACTTCTAGCTGTGTTTTGCCGTCCAACTGGTCACATTGTGAGAGGAGAGTGTTGATTACAGCAGTGTTTTTATACTTTCCCTCATGAAATAAGATGTGATTCAGGTGATCACTAATCAGTCCCTCATAAAGCAGAATGAGGTGCTTATGTAGGAATTTAACAGACACTGGCATGGAATGGCAGAGATGCTGATTTAAAAATAAACTACAGTGGTCTCTGATTTTTTCTGGAGCTGTAGTTCTGCTCCCAGTGAGACTGTGTTGCCCTCATTGAGCAATTCCTTTTCTCTCTCTGGATGCTGCTATCTTCACAAGGGGTCAAGTCATGATGGGCATTCTGACTGTTTTGGAACATTCAGCAAGTTTGACCATTAATGTTGCACCAGCTTGTGCTGATAAGAGATACGGCTCAAGTCTTCAGATCATTGTTGAAATGCTACACAGCATTCAAGATTGTGCAGTCGCTTTTCTTGTTTTCTCAGTGGTCCTGTTTGCTGTTCATAGCATCTCCTGTGACAGACATTGCACCTGCTTATGGATTGCCTTCAGTTATGAATGTGGCCAGAGCCACAGCTAATGAGCCGACCGCGTAATCCTGCTTTCGAAAGTTGAGAGCTGCAGTATGGTGTGAAGATCAGTGTGACCAAGTGCAGTGTCTCCATAATTCCCAATAAATGTTCTCAATATATTCACTGTTAATTCACACTTTTATGAGACTCAGTTATGTGAGTGGCCAGTCCACCCTGTGTGCCACAGACACAAGAGGACTTCAGGACTATTTCTCTTTCTGCATGTGGTTCTTGCACACTTGTGAAAGAGTCTGGATAGCTATAGCCCAGTCTTACACTTTTCCCTAAAGTCCTAACCCGCCTATATGTAGGTCATAGCATAGTGAATTGACTTCCTTTTTGGATGAGCAGTATGTTCCCAGATATGCTGCAGGCATACTTACTTGCTGGCATCCGTAAGAGCGATCAACATGACCAGTATTTCCTTGGCCAAGAATAAAAAGGTTCCTCCGTCAAAAGAGATGCTTTCACCCTGGGTGGTAGATATACATCCTATGGTCTGCAAGCCAGTGCTGAAGCCTCCACTGTGATTACATCCTTTTTTGGATTCTGGTATTTTATACATTTTCGAAATGCGAAGGTCCCACAATGTCTTGACATCAAAGCAGTCATCATCCTACTTACTCTTGCAGGTCATGACCCTTTATAATGCCACATTCATCCTTGGCCAGGAGTCCAAGAGGGCAGAGTTGTTTTTCTGTCTCTGCGTGAGTAGGATGTTCTCAATGCAGTTAGTGCTTAGAGCCTCCTCAGGTTTAGGCCTGCGTGTAACCAAGGCTTAGGAAATATTCGAGAATGGTCTCTGTCATGAATGTGATTTCCTAAGAATAGACACAAATAACACACCATTGGTAAATTCATCTCTTTTTTGTATTTTACGGCAAATCCATGGAAGGAAATGAGCAGTTTCCCCCATTTGCTTCAGTGACATAACGCCCTCCTGAAGGTAAACCTGTGCTGGGTGAAAGCTGAAAGGACGGAGCAGGGTTTCCGCTGGGCTCTTTCCAGACATAATCAGTCGCTGGAGGTGCTTTTCTAAATCAGGTTAATGTGCCCTGAAGTGGGCGAGTGCGCTCCCAATGCTGAAGTGGAAATGTACATTATGGATGTAAATAGGTGTCAACAGAAAGGCAGTTTAAAATGTATTTGGTTAATTAATTTCTCACATTTGCATCCTACGGTAGCACAGAGATGGCCGCTGACGCAAAAATGAACGGGAATCGAATGAGATCTTCTGTGTGAATGAGAGGCACCTTAAATCTCTTCTCCTGGGGACATTCATGACTCATACAGAGGCTTAGAAAGGCTTCTGCCAGCAACCCACATTCAGCTGCCTACACACACACACACACACACACACTTTTACTGGTGTTTACAAGCATGCTCAAGAGACAAGAGCTCAGCAAATAAAAGCATGAGGTATCTCTTTGTCATAATTCCAACATGAGCTGGACTAATTCTGACATTTGAAGGTCAGCGTTTAAAAAGGTTACTGGAAAAAAGCACCATTTTTTTCTCCCCTGGTTGTTTTTCTTCCCAGAAGATGTAAAGACCCCCCAGCCTATATGAGCTGTAAAAGCTGTGCTCTGTCTCCGCGCACCGAGGCGAAACCCTCTTTTTGAAATTAATTGCTGAGTTAAATCAAGGTTTCCGAGGAGAGGAGAGTCAGGGTTATAGAGATTAGCACATCAATCCAGTCTCTCCTCAAGGACGAATGTTTTTTTTCCCCCAGCATGAATGAAGACTTTGATGGATAATTACTCTATAAGAATAATGAGAGCAGAATTTGATGCACAGACCTGCATTCCTGCTTGTTTTTCCTTTGTTGAATGAATAGTGTGTAATGAATCACAAAATTGTTTCAGACTCCGTCAGCAAATGTGTTTCATAGCTACTGTTAAAAACAAACCCTAACAAGAGACTGTAGCACCTCTGTTTATATCACATCTCACGCTGATTTATTAGTTTCTAATAAAGCAATAAGCCAAGAAAGACCATCCGCTACAGTGATTTTATCATACGCAAGAGTGTTATTCGCAGTATGCTAGTACATGATCAAATTAAAAACTATGCCTAAGTGCATGAGTGTTAAAGAAATAAATAATTATAATAACTGTTACAACAAGAAATTTAAGTAAGAACCCTGTTAGATTTAAACTTAAGGGCCATTAAACATATTTCTTAATGAGAATTTGTAAGAGTTCTAGGTGCCTAAGGATCAACTAGCTAACAGGCTAACCAGCTCCTGCATGAACTACAAGCTTCAAATGTGTGCGTTTAGTCAAATCCACCTTGAATAGCAGTAAACACAGTCTCAAAATGCTCCTTTCTCGCTGTAAATTCCAGCTTCGGCACCCAGACAATGTTCTATTACAGTTCTGAACTGTGCGCATACGGCTGAATCCCAAACGGCTCTTTGTTGGACAGATTATACTCTGTCTGGGTGCAGGAGACAGTGTTTTACTACACTATGTAGGGAGCCATTTGAGACCCAGCCACAGTGCAGAGCAGGAATTTCACATGCACATTGTCATTGCTGTGGTAATTTACTGAGCAAAAACTACAAATAAATCAATGGTTTCTGCATCAAACTCAGCTATATTGTGATGCATGTCCAGTTTTATATCATTATACTATTCATGATTCATTATAATATGACAAAAAGTTAAAAAGTTCATGACAGCAATTTATAATAATCTTTGTTTTTTGTCCTCCTTCTGTGTTTGTTTCACTACATGACACTGAACTGATTAATATATGAGTTCACTCAACACAGTACCAAAGAGGGAGTATGAATTTGTTTCGGCCACAGCATTACATTCAGTGTCATCCTTACCAGGGTCATGAGGGTTGCTGAAGCCACTGCCAGGAGAAACACTCCGGACTGGTTGCCAGCACACTGCAGGGAATGTGTCCTGACTTCAATCCCATTGAAAACCTTTGGAGAGACTTGAGATCTGTCATTGCAGGAAGGACTCCTGCAAACTTCAAAGAGCTTGGCCTAGAAATGGAAGAAACTACCAGCAGATACTTCTAGATACTTCAAGAAACGTTTAAAGGATGTCAGAGCTGCCAAATGTTCTGCAACCAAATATTAGTGAGGGGGGCCAATAATTGTGTTGGGGGTATGTTTTGTGTGTATTATTTCACTATTGTTCAAGATTGATTGATTGATTGATTTGTTTATTTATTTAGTTCAGTGACTATGTACAATAAAATTATTAAAATATTCTGATGCTAACAAATTGGTTTATTTGCACTGTTTTATGAAGCTATTTTATATACTGTACACTTCAGGAGAGCCAGTAATTCTGGCCAAGGCTGTAGATTTAGTGCTCCAGTGTAGTGAAGTGATGGAAAATGAATGAAGCTCCTCTGAAGATCGGCTTCACTGGGATTTTTTTCCACAGTGTGAAGACTCTCTTCCTCCTCTTTAGTTTGCGCTTCACTGCTGAGCGTAAATAAAATATAATGCTGATATTTAACCTCCTTGGTCCTCTATTGATCTTATAGTCCTAACACAAGCACTATTCAGTGAAGCTTAAACTATTGCCGTTTTTTTCCAATTGGCTAATTTTTCCCTTTGGCTGTTTTTCACCTGTTGGACTCCCTGGGTACTGCAGCTCAGAACACAGGCAGGGGTCCCAACAGCAAGACATGGTGGGTACAAAAACACCAGAGAACTTCAAAAGTGTCAGCTCTGGAGAAACTGTCATCTGCTGCATCTGCAGAGTTGCCTGGTGGACTTGGTGATATAGGGGAGATCTTTAGCAACGCAGTGGAAATTCCTACTTTGGGAAAAAAGCCAAGCCTCATACATTCTCTTCCACTGTTTTTTAGTCACTCCTCAACACTCAATAGATGATGATTATCATCAGCAAACATCATCCATTTTCTCGATGCTATTTTTATTCCATCCATGTTATTTTTTTCACATATGAATGAATGGTGGAACCATGTGGGCAAAAGTGCACCCGAGTATACCTTACACATCATAGCAACCATCTAACAACACCTTAACAACCACCTGGAGCACCACAGCAACACCTAGCAACATGAATGGTGGAACTATGTGGGTTAAAGTGTACCGCACTATACCATACATGGTATAGCAGCCATCTAACAACACCTTAGCTATTACCTGGAAAACCTTAGCAGGACCTTGTAACACCCTATCAATCACAATAACAACCACTCAACAACCACCAGAGATCCCATTGAAACTGGTATAAACCTAAGGAAATCCTAGCAACAACCTTAAATAGCATAGTAACCATTTGATAACCAGCAACCACATGGGAACTGTTAATAAATAAATACGCCCACAGCATCAACACAAGGCTGCTTTGTGTTTACCTTACACGCCCCGAACAAAGTTCTAGAATGCTTCTGAACATCATGAGAGGCTGCATATTTATTCCTGTTCAAAATGCTCTCACTAAGAAAAAATAAACAGCACAAGTGATGCCTTTCCCTCTGCCTCTGCCTTCGCCTCTCCTTCTGTTATACCCAAGCACATGCATGCTTTAATGCTTTAAGTTTGGACACACCTTCTCATTCAACGATTTCCTTTGTTTTTATTATTGGCTACGTTGTAGATTAATATAGAAAACTTCACCTATTGCTCTGATGACAGCTTTGCACACTCTTGCCATTTTTTCAATCAGATTAATGAGGAATGGACCTGGAATGGTGTTTAATTAACAGGTGTTCTTCGTCAAGAGTTCATTAGTGGAATTTCTTGCCTTCTTAATGTGTTTGGGATCATCAGTTGTGACGGTGGGGTTGGTACACAGTTAGTGATCCTATTCCACTACGGTTCTACTCCACATTATGGCAAGAACAACTTAACTAAGTAAAAAGAAACAGTCCATCATTACCTTATTACAAAACATACTCTGGTTTGTTTAACTCTTTTTGTTTACTGCATAATTCCATGTGCTCCTTCATCATTGTGTTTGCTTTTAGTATTAAAATAATACTACTAATAATAAAATAATAAAAACAAAGAAAAAAAACACTGAATGAGAAGGTTGACTGGTAGTGTATAACAATGTTATGCAGTATCCGTCCACATAAGTAAGTCTATTTGAAATTTCTTACCAAGTTAACACAGATGAGGCAAGAACGGGACATGCACTTTGCCCAGTGCTAAACAGTGTAAACAAGCTACCGAGAGCAAAACTCATGAGTGATTGACTACACGTTGTGTAGATGAACTATCATTTGGTAACTTACTAAAACATATTGTTTATATGGGTTTAGTGTGTAAATTCACTTGCTAACGTACCGAGGCAAGGCAGTACCTCTCTGAAAGGCGTTCTATCCATTCTCATGTAGGTATGAACCGGATGGGTCCTGCGTGGGAGCGTTCTAAGACAGAGGAGGACATCCTGCGTGCTGCACTCCGTCCAGGGGACAAACAGCTAGGCAGCGGCCCCCCGTCCGCCTCGGAAGATTCCAACGCACTGGAGTGGGAGAACGACTTTGTCAGCGCACACGTCGAAGAGAGCAGAGACCACGGTGATGAGGAATTTGAGGGATTTGTTAATCCCGTGCTGGACACTCCAACTGAGGAGGCCGAGGTCAAGCCAAGTGCAGACCAGCAGGACAGATAATGTCAGCATGATTGAGAATGGAGCATTGAAGATCTGGGCATTTGAACCTGATTGTTGAATTGCAGCCCTGTAAGCAGGAGCTGTTATGTCAGCCTTATGTAAAAGATAAGGGTTTTAAATCAAGTGCAATTTTTAAGAGGTCTGGACTGATGCAGAAAAGTCCTGCTTTAAATTGGGGGTTGGTTGAAACATTCTCAGATCTGTCTGTTTGTCTGTCTGTAGTGTGGTCATTGCATATGTCTATAGTTTGGTTTCAAAACATGTTACTTTCAACCATGGCACCTGGGTAGGTATGCCTCATTGATATGATCAGAGAGGGGAGCAGATATGCTAAATGTTGGACCTGTAGCTTAGATTCGTGGCTATCTTGACCAAAAAGTGGTCATCTGTCCCCTAATCACACATGAGAACTTTTGTTCAAAAAAGTGGTACGTATAGCGTAGATAAAAAGTGCTGTTTCTTAATATACACCAGTACTCCTCAATACAACACCTCTAACCCCCTTCTTATGCCCCCACACTCTTAAACTGAGGGCCAATGTTCTCAGTTTCCCTGTTTTCAGAGTGGTCTCTTTTGCACGTTTGGTTTACTGAGCTTAGCTGAAAGGATTGATAAAATCTTAATAACTTTGTACTATAAATGCCTCAAGGACACGCTGAAAAACTCCACAAGTGCTTTTTGATGTTGGAATTGTAAACACCTTTCATTAATTTGTTTCTACACCAAGCGTTAGCAGAGGATGTTCAGGACGTCCCGAGCTTGATTAAAAACAACTGCAGCTGAATTGTACAAACACCTGCAAAACATTTCCCTTAAAACCTAGTGTTCAGCCAGCTAATAGGAACATGCTGAAGTGAGATGTTGAACAAACAAAAGCTCTATAGCCATTGTAACTTATTACGTCCATGTGTTTGAGTCCTCTCTGCCGTCTGGCCCAATAATAGTATGCATTGATTTGATTAATTAAGACAAAAGGCCTAAAGTTTATAGGGAAAACGTCTGCTTTCAATTGATGCAGAAGTCAACAGTTGTACACAGTTCCTATGGTGGTATTCAAATTTACTGGCATTGTCTAATCAGGCAATATGGTTTGTTTTTATCTTTATATACCTTACTGGGACCTGTAGAAGAGTACACTGTACAGTACAATGTATTTGTATAGCACAATCATTGAGAATGTTTCTGCTGCACTTCAGAAGTGCTCCTTTCAACCACACATGAAACTTCCATCTGAATGTACCGTATGCATGGCTATTGGAATTCTGTTGTGTGCGTGTGTATGTGTATCATGTCCTTCTTTTGGAGACATGACTCTAAACTGAGGTTTTGGACTATGGTAAAAAGGGAATTTCTTTCATTTTTGTTTGGTTTTGGTCCTTTTTTTGTAAATATGTCTGCCTGCTGTATAGGCTTTATTTTTTTTCTTCACTCTCAAAAGTCTGCTTTTGTTAATTTCTCTTGTCTGCGTGCCTAATTTTGACACTGTATCTCACTGACTAATACACACCCTCGTCCTCAAAGCAACAGAGGGTTGATAGCTTTAATGATTTAAGAATGAAAAGGTTGGTCAAAGAAAGTTGTATGTAAGCCGTGCTGTAATTTACAACTTATTGTCATTGCAGATGTTTTGTATGAACGGAATGACGTGGTTCAGTCCGACCTGTGTGGCGTTAAGACACAATATATTCAGAGCATTCCAAGAGTTGGCATGGAAACTTTAGATTTAACTCATAAATGGAAAGAAGATTGCACAGTTTTGCTTCTCACACACACAAAAATATATATATGTGAGTGGGTGTGCAAATCTGACTGGAAACTTGGCAGATGTTGTACAAAAAGAACGTAACTTCAGTTTTGGAATTCTAGTCTCTCCCACTGGAGTTGGATTGCTAATAAAAAATGAAATGGGTTAGAGATGTGTTTGTCTGTGTGCATGTGTTCAGTGAGTAAGAAAGAGACACACACTCACACATAGCTTGCCTGTCAGACACAACAATGCATTTCATTTAAATGTTTAAATATTTTTACAGCAAAAATGTGTGTAATTAATAACGGTACATGTATTCGTCCCAAACCGTCACGCTACGTGGGTCACGGTTCGGTACATGATGTCGTACGGAGAATACATGGTACAATAGAGAAGACTAAAGTAATGCAGAAATAAATTTACAAGCGTGAGTTTTGTAGCCTTCTCACCTCGGTGTTAGCGGCTGCTAACCAGGCGTTGTTCACTCGGCAGGTCCAAAAATGAGATGATATGGGGAGCTAGGTCTGTGCTTTTCTCCCTCAGAACGGGAGAATTTATTTCCCTTCTTCTAAAAGAGCATTCGAGTGGCGAAAACGGAGCAGCCATGGAAAGAAATTTAGAAAAAATTCCCCGCACTACTACACACACACACCCCTGAAAAACGACATATCCCAGCATGCATGGTTCCTTAAAGGAACAGGCTCTGTAACAGTTTCATATGGAAACATTAAACAGCGACCTTTAAAACGTTTAGCCATCTCACTTACTTTCTATTAGGTAAGACTAATATTAGTGTGTGTTTACTGGTTAATACACTGCTGTTTATTTAAAATAAACGAAAACAAGCCAAGGCGATAGTGTCTTCCATGGAGAGAAGCGGTGGGTTGAACACTGACAGAGCTTTTGTTTTTGATACTCCCCAAGTGCTTGGAGTAAGAGCTGTGGTAGTTGTGCTTGGAGTAAGAGCTGTGGTAGTTGCATTCCACTTAATCCCTATAGCCCCTTTTGACCTTCCTGAAGGACTTGCTGAGGTCACATCTGGCTGCTTTGTAGGTGTCAGTGTCATCTGCTTAAAGGCAGCGGTCCGCACTTAGCATGATTCTCACCACTTGGTTTCTGGTTTGAATATTAGCAGGTGGTGGTTTTAGGAACAACGTTGTCAATGCATTTTTTTACATAATGTACAAGAGTGACTGTGTAGTCAAGTAGGTGTTTGTCATTTCAGTCATATACAATACACTGGACACTGTGAAATGAAATAACATTCCTCTAGGACCAGGGTGCAACACGAAGAACAAAAACGGGACACCACAAAACTACATAAATGCAGGCATGACAGGAGCAAGCAGTGCAAGGAAAACACAAGAGCAGCAATGCAGTGTTAGGACAAGGCAAGGAACAGCGCACTTGACCTAAGCAGCTACAATGGTACTTCGAATTAATACAGCATAGTGATATACTTTTTTGTAGAGTTAAGTCAGAACACAAAGAACAAAAACCGCATCACGAGACTACACAAGAACAGGCAGGACAGGACTAAAAAGAGTACAAAACAGTAATTTACTGGACATGACAACATACAGTGCTGTTATCAGCAGTGTTGGGCAGTAACACGTTACTTAGTAACAAAAACAAAGCGTGCATGGAGAGTGAGAAGTACGCGTTCAGTAACTGGAAATCTAGCCATTACTTTAAATTCATCTCGGTTAAAGGCAAGAACATTGAGAGTTGTTGCAGGTTTGTAACACAATAATAGTGTGTTTGAGTTGACTTAAGAGTTCCTTGAGAGGGTGGAGAAGTAACTAGTAATCTAACTAGTAATGTAACTAATCGCTTTTGAAATAAAGTAATCACATTACTGATTACTCCTTTAAAAAGTAATCAAATTACTAATCAGTAGTTTAATTACATTTTTAAAGTAACTTGCCCAACACTGGTCATCAGGAGCAGTGACAGTGCTATTGTGAGTGAATACAGGATGACACTATTCTGGCAGCCGAGTTAAGTGCACAAAATGGAAATGCACCTTGGAATGAATGTGATGATCTGAGAGACTGATGTTGTTGAAATCAGCTGCATCCTCAAACATCAGTCATTTATTTGTCTCAACGCAGTCCTTTGAGACGCCATCAACCTTACTGTCCCTTTTGTAGATGTGTTTGAAAATCGCTAAGAGAAGATCTGAACTAAACTCCCTAGGAGCTAAAAGGGTTCAACTTTAATGGTCAGCAGCTTGAGTACCAAAGAGCATTGTGTTGCTAAGAGAGTTAACCATAAGAGACACACTCCCTCCCCTTGGATTTGCCTTCACTCTGTCTTGCTGGTAAACAGTGAAAAATATGTGACCATTTAATTATTTACAGTGCATCTGGAAAGTATTCACAGCGCATTACTTTTTCCACATTTTGTTATGTTACAGCCTTATTCCAAAA
>JBBPCY010040401.1:0-13592 GCA_037974405.1 Brachyalestes nurse
CTTTATCTAGGCTCCTTGTATCTTTACACACTTTGCAGCCTGTCAGTAAAACATTTGTTCACATTTCTCTCATTTAATCTCCTCAGTATGACAAAGATAAGACAGTTTTAGGGGCATAAAATTGTATTTTACACAGACAAGAAGATTTAAAGCAAAATATAAAGAAATGGGGGGTGACTCTGGCTCAAGACATGTGTTTTAAAAAATTACACTTGCTAATTTAAAGTTTGTACATACTTTTATTTATGTGGAAATTACATACACATTTAAATCCTGTATCAGTCCTTTTTACACATTAAACGCTGTTTCAGTGCAGCATCGTTCTCGAAGCTCAAAGGTGCCAGAACGTCATAAGGTGGGATGGCAAAATCTGAATTAAGAGTCCAGGAACAGCCTCACTGTTATAAACAAGGATGGAGCAGCTGCCACCTTCATCCTATTCTTTCCGCTGTGAGGACACTGTTAGCGTTCTGTTGTTCCTGGACGTGGCTTCAGCAGTGTTATGACCCAGCAGTCTGAGGCATCGCGTCTTCAGGCTTCGCAGGGTCGTGTTTTTGTTCTGATCCTGGAGCTGCTCCTCATGTCTGCAGGCTGGATCTTTTCTCCAGCTCCCACTGCGCTGCCACACGAGTGCCGTAGATCACAAAACCCCACGACAGCACCACGATGGCCAGCAAAATCTGACAGAAAAAAAAGACATTATTTTATATTTGTTGGTTCAAGACACTCACATACTCACTCACCCAGGACTGGACTCCGCTGGGTCATTCTGACTCAACCATCTCAATTTCATTATTATTAATAATAATAATAATAATAATAGTAAGTGATAAGATTACAAACAGAACACAAAGAAACAGAAGGCAAAACCCCCTTCTAAAACACACTTTAAAAGATCTAAAAACTGCTGTTACTCTTACAGCTAGAAAAATATTATATTTTTTGTAATGTTAAAATAAATTTTTTGTAAGCTTAAATTTACATGAAATAAATGTTATGTTACATATCACCCTTAGTCACTCTGCAGGATAAATGAAATACCTGGGTTCTGAAAACTTGACAGCTATCCAGATTTTTGGTGGCCTATAGTGCAGGGACAGATAAGAGAAGGAGCCCGAGGACAGTGGGTGTAAAGTAATGAAACGGCAAAAAAGTTTGGTGCCCAGAGTCACAATACTGAAAGAGATACGACCTTTAGAACACCAGTCAAAACTGTATAGGAACACATGTTTTGAATTCATCTTAAACTGGGCACATGCTTCATACTAAATAAATATATATTTGGAATCAGGCTAAAGGTGCGTGTTTCCAGTTTTTCAAGTGTCCAGGTGTTAGTTATTGCAGTAAAGATACAGTCATCTGAACAACAAATCTAACTAAAGTTCAAGCTTCTGAACTACATGAGCCAGGTCAGAGAAATGCTGGATTCTTCATATTGGCCCAAGGCGAAACAACATGCGACAAAATGGTTAAGTTTTGAGATGGTTGAGAGGGAAGAACTCGATATCCGAACCAGTTAAAAACATTTCTACTGTCATTCTCAGTGCAACAATAGAGAATAAAAGATAATAAAAGAAAACAACATTTTAAATAGACATTAACAATACTGCAACAAGAACGTTTAGTAACAGGGGAATGCTGACCTGAAAATCTAAAAAACAGGTGTCTATAAACTTCTGGTCGTGTAGTGAGCAGGTTTAGTGAGTGTCCAGTCAGAAAATAAGAAGTTTAATGATTGTTAGCTGCTATGCTAGCAGGCTAAACAGCTGGAGCCAAATAAACAATATGAAAACTGGAAAAAATACTCACAACTGAGAATATTCTGTCCAAGCAACGTTGGCTGACATACATCATACCAGTGTGGGTCTGGGTTTTTTTTTAACCCTTTGGAGAAGTTTCAAGTCTTTTAAAGCTGCTAAAACAACAGAAAGCTAATCTGTTCAAGCTCCTCAGTACAACTGTAAACAAATGGGCAGCGTCTCCAGCGGACACGGCGGGAACTGCAACCTCACTCTCAGCGACGCCTGATCTCAGAATAGATTAATCTCAGTCAAATAAAACCATTAGGAAAAGATCAGAGTTTTTAGATGGGAACAATTGGACATGTTGTATTTGAACTATCAAATACTGCGAATAACGATCACAAATGGTTGGTTTTTGAAAATACTTTTATTTTTTTATCCTGTAGAGAGTTTCCCCTCCCGTGCTGCAGGGGGCTCTGTGTGTATTTCTGTGAGTCTCGTTTTGTGGTTCTGTGCATCTGAGGTTCTGTGTGTTTTGGTTCTGTTTTCTCTCTTTAATGCGGGTTCTGGGCCCGGTTGTGCCCGGTAGCCCCGGGGAGGGTCCTGTCGCGGTCCGGGGGAGGGCTGCAGGGCTGCAGGGGGCAAGTCTGGGGCAGATTTGAGGTTTTATTTCGTATCTGTGAGACAGAGGTGTTAGCACGCAGGCTAACTTTGACGGTAAGGGTGTGTTTTGTGTCCTCTGGCACTAAATTATTATAATATTTATCGAATATTAGTGTTTGTGTTTGCTGGGTGATGATTGGGCCACCGAGTGTGGGATGTATTATCGAAATAAACCAGAAGAAACGGTGTATTTTAGGTTCGATGTTTAAATGTGTCATCATGCTGAAATCGTTAATATTAGTGCTGATACCGCTCCATTTTTGGCTATAATGACGGAAAAGAGTCTTCCACAGCTAAACTGATGCGCATCAGTGATCATGAGGCTGTTTAGGTCATTTTCAGGTAATCTGAACAAAATATGTATTATTAATGATAACTAAGACTGTTTATTGTTGGTTTATAGATGTATCCTGAAATAAAACCCTTTAGAGATGGCTCAGTATTGCATTTTCGTTTCCAAAGATGCTGAAACCTTAGGAGTTGGTTGATGTCATTGTCATTTTACAATCTAGTGCGTTTTTTTCAATTTCATTAATATCTAGATCTGCACAATAATGGGGGAATACATGAGTATTGTGATTTTACTGTTACATAATTATTAAAATTAGACTTTTGTTAGATAACCTGGAGATGTGATTGGTCCCCCTGCCGGAAACACAATAATTGGTTATAGGGTCATTTACATATTGCAGTTTTTGCAATATCAGTATTGTAAAGACTGAAACGCTCTGTAAATGCATTAACACACTCAGTTAAACTTTCACTTTCAATGAGATGTATAAGATTTATTAAAAGTGCCTTTTTCTGTATAAGATAAAGTGTGTGTGAAATGTTTGTAATTTATACTTTGTGTTGTGTCAAAGATGATGACGCCTACAAAGATGAAACTGCGTGTGAGGAAGAAGGAAAGTGGGTCAAAGTCCTCGCGGCGCCTCCTGGCCGAGACATCGCCGGACTCCAAGTGCCCAATCTGCCTGGACCGCTTCAACAATGTGGCGTCTCTGGACCGCTGCCTGCACCGCTTCTGCTTCCGCTGCATCCACGAGTGGTCCAAAAACAAGGCAGAGTGTCCTCTGTGCAAGCAGCCGTTCCGTTCTATCTTCCACTCAGTCAAGGCCGAGAACGACTTCAAGGAATTCGTGCTTGCGCCCGTGGAGAATGGCCAAGCAGCGCC
The DNA here is from genome assembly GCA_037974405.1 of Brachyalestes nurse. Lineage (NCBI taxonomy): Eukaryota > Metazoa > Chordata > Actinopteri > Characiformes > Alestidae > Brachyalestes > Brachyalestes nurse. The sequence continues at coordinate 3,580 of JBBPCY010040401.1, forward strand.
CCCGGCCGGGCAGGCGACCGGTGGCACCGCCTCAGGTCGAGTCCGTCGGCCCAGGGCAGCAAGAGGCGTGGAGAGGCGAAATCGGAGGCACCAGAACCCCACACCTTCTGCCTCATCACCAGATGTGAGATTGGAGAGTTTGACGGCAGGCATGCAAGAGTCGGAGGACCAGGAACAAGGCGTCCACCGCATGATGCTTCGTTTGACGGAGCGGCGGCGCTCGCGGGTTGAAGAGATCAGCCTCCGGCGGCTGCGAGACCAAGATGTCGTGGCCTTCCGCCGGGCGCTCTACCGGACAGGTGTGCGGGTGCGCAGCGGGAGCTGGGACGGCAGCCGGCAGCGAGACGTCTCAGCTGCTCACCTGCGGCGTAATCCAGCCTGCCTGCGGCGGCTGCTGCCGTGGCTCCAACGGGAACTGACTGTGCTTTACGGTTCCCACGGCTCATTGGTCAGCATCGTGCAGCACATCATCATGTCCCGCATCACGCACTATGACATGGATGATGCTGCCATCCGTGATGAGCTCCGTCCCTTCCTTCTGGCGCGCACCGACCACTTCCTGCATGAGATGGTCAGCTTTGCACGCTCCACACTCTCCATTGAGGCCTACGACCAGCAGGCCGTCTACGAGTGTCCGGCCCCCAGCTACGAGGAGGACAGCAGCTCAAACTCCTCCATCATCGCCATCTCAGAGGTCCGGCTTCGTTATTTCAAACTGTCATGATTGTTGTTTTGTTTTTGGAAGAGGAAACTGCGGAATGAGTAGTGGTTTCATTAATAACACTGCAAAACTACCACAAATATAACCACAAATTACCACGTCTCTGATCAGAACAGCTGTGTTAATGAAACATCAGTTTTTGATTTTAAAAGAAATGAGGGCAGTGCCAGGAATTCTGAGTTGACTGTGAGGTCTGATATTTTTTGGTACATATCTGCTTATGGGAACTGGATACTGGTTAAAAATCACTAAGGGGTGCAAAGATTCTTCCCCTGAATCAGTTTTATTGAAGACTGCTTTCACGATTCAATATTTTTGGGATATTTTTAGCAATTTAAAAAACACGAGAACTAAAAAGTAAAATGGGTGTTCAAGATTATTTACAAAATAACCAGTTAACCAAAGGTTCAAGATTCAAGGCTACTTTATTGTCCTCAGCAGTTATGAACATACATAGTGAAGTGAGACGCTTTTCCACGGACCTCAGAGAACAAATGGCAACATTCAGCAAGTGCAAGTTACAACAGAGACAATAGACAACACGATAAAGAGACATTTATAACGCTAGTGTATGTAACAGTATAGAGTGAACAGGATGTAAACCTTCCAGAATGACTAGTGTTGCACCATTAGTATTATTATTGCACAGGAGGCACTTAGCAGCATTAAACAAAGTGCACGGAATGACAGCAACAATAAAATAGATGGTATAGCAATGTGACAGTCGTGTGAACGGCTTGTGAATTGCACAGGAGGATATATTTTTGCCCTGAAACATATATCGTTATTGCACCTCAAACAGTTAGCAGCATGGAATCACCTTGAGTAGGTGGTGACAGGACGTAAGGTTGCCTGTAGTGGCAGTAAACAGAGGTGAAGTAAAGTGCCGGTGCTGTTAAATGTCCAGAGTGTGATATGAGAGTGTGGTATTGAGGTATTTAAACCTCTTATATCTATCCTGATGCATCTACTTTGATATGTAGCAAATTTTTAAAATACCTTGTTTCAAATTATGGTCTGCCGTTCAAATGAGTTTGAGGTGTTAAGCAGGTGTATTTACTTATTATTGCAGATGAAGCAAAAACAATGATGTTAAGGTATGCACACAGCACTGCAGAATTAATTTGGTGCAGTAAAAAAAAGGTTGAAAATTGATTCAGTTCACTTGGATTATCTTTACAGAGACATGTTGGTGTTATTAGTTGAGGTGTACAAGTAAAATGCAGATTTAATAGTCCACAGTTATCTTTGTGTGCCTGCAGGACAACAAAAATTCACCATTTAATAATGATTTGAAATATCAGTCAAATCTGATTTAAAATGTGTATATATATTTATTTACTGATGCTGCCTTCATATCATCCCTAATGAGTATTTTTCTCACTAGCTAAGGTGTCCCTTGGGGCTGAAATGTAGTACAATAACATTCTAAAACACAAACGTGATTGTAGTTTATTTATATTTTACAGTTTATGTATGCACTGTCTATGCCGTGTGAACTACGTAGATAGTAAATACATAATTTATTGATTCATTTTTCTTGTAGGATGAAGACAGTGAGGAAGTAGACATTACTGAGGACATCCCACAGGAACGTATACCACCTGTTCCCGTGGTAACAGGTGCTGAGAGTTCACTCAGCCAGTCAGCCTGGGACGATGAGACTCCTGGTCCGTCCTATTCCACACTCCTACAGTCTCCCAGCCAGTCTCAGGTGGAGGAGGTGGATCCTGCTGTTGATGTCGGCCAGGCGGATGAGGTGGGTAGTGTAAGTGGAGAAGTTGGACCCCTAGAGGATGAGGAAGAGTGTATGATCGTGGGTTACGTCAAGCCCATGGCTGAGCGGACTCCGGAGCTTGTGCAGCTCTCCTCCGACTCTTCAGAGGAGGAACAGGAGGCGGTTGCTGCAGAGACTGTGGCAGCCACAGTACCAAAAGCAGAGGCCTCATCATCCCAGGCAAAGGCTCCAGCCTCTCCCAATTCATACCAGAGACCCCTAAGCCCTTCCTCCTGCCCTTACCCATCTGCCTCACAAAGTCCGGGTTTACATGTGGACAGAGTAAGCCCACAGCCTGCACACGTTCATCGATCGCACAGTGGGGAGAGAGACACGGGGAGACCCTCCTGTCTTGAAAGGAGAAAATACTCTCAACACCATGGCGTCAGACATCGCTCACATTCAGACAGTGATAGTTCAGTGCTAAGCGGGCACTCTGAGCACAGCAGATCCCACAGACACACTGGTTCTACTTCGAGGAATCAAGCGCAACCGACATGTCACAACTTGCAGAGGTGGAGTCACCAGTCATCAGTGCAAAGCCCTGCCGTTTCACTTGCAAGTGACAGCTCTGAGCTCTCTGGATCTCCCAGCTGGGAACGACCACAGTCCAGAGATGGGTCACCCCCCAAGAGAAGCGGCGAAGAACTCAAGCGCAAACGCTCAGCTTCTGCACAAGAGCAATCGCCTCCGTCTGTCTACTGGGACTCACCTGGAAATGGCATCGAGCAGAAGAAGGCCAGGAAGAAGAGGAGAGAGAAGGGGAGGGAAAGGAGTCGATCTCCCATTCAAGATTCTCATAATCGCTGTCGGGATTCACGCCGTCGCCAAACCCGCCAAGAACACCGCCTTCGTGCAGGCAGTCGCTCCAGCAGCACTAGCAGCAGCACTAGCAGCAGCAGCAGTGTGGACTTGCGCCAGGGCCGGCCCTGCCCTGAGAAACCTGCCGGCAAGCGCAAGTACAAAACTCGGCATTTGGAGAGAGCAGCACGACGACAGAGCAGCCAGAAATCCAGCAGGGATCGGGAACACCGTGAAACGCACAACAGCTCAGCCAAGAGGCGTCGCAAAGCAGAACGTGAACGCAGCCGGAGCCCTAGCGTGGAGATCATCTTTGAGAGACGGGCCGCTGACACGGCTTCACACACACACCGACGAAAAAGAAAAAGACACAAGAAGAGGAGTCGGAGAGAAGCGAAAGAGCAAAGCTCACCGGTGGTCATCACTATAGAAAGTGACAGTGACACCAATGGCAGCCAGGACTGTGTTATAAACAGAACCGCTGACTATAAGCAGCATGTTATAGAGGCATCCAAAAGCAGGAAACATTCCAGTGTTATAAAGGCTGCCATCGGCCCGCTTGACGATCAGCAGCATGCCACAGAAGCTAACAGCAGAACCCCTGAGGATCAGCACCATGGTACTGTGGTTACCCACAGAACCCCTGAGGATCACCACCATGGTACTGTGGTTTCCCACAGAACTGCTAAAGATCAGCGCTATGCTACCATGGTTACCCACAGAACCCCTGAGGATCAACACCATGGTACCAAGGTTTCCCACAGAACCACTAAAGATCAGCGCCATGCTACCAAACTTTCCCACAGAACCACTGAAGATCAACACAATGTCAACAAGATTTCCAGCAGCACTACTGTTGACCTGCACCATGTTAACAGCTCCACTGATGATCAGCAGTGTGTTACTAAGGTTACCAATGTCAATCAGTGCTGCACAACCGATGTTACTAACAGCACTGCTGACAATCATCTCCATGTTCCTGAGGTTACCGATAACAATCCCAGTCCTGTAGTGGATGTTACTGATTGTGGAGATCATCAGGACAATGTTGTGAATACGCTGGACCGACCTGCTGAAGGATGCGATTCCATTCCTGAAGCGCCTGTTCCTGGACCTCCAATGGAGTCGTACAGCCCGGTCACCCCCACCGAGCACCTCCTGGACTCTCCAGACTATGCCCTGAACCTGGAGCACTGCGTGGTGGACGTAGTAGACCGCAATTCTTTTGACTGTTCACAACGTAGCCCTGACATAGAACAGTCTGGAAGAGCCAGTGACCTGTGCCAGGATGTTTCCATGACAACTGTAACCCCACCATCAGACACACGACTGCTGGAGTCCATTCTGCAGGAGCTGGAGGACATACTCCCTGAGGAGGAGCAAGGGGCGGAGTCTGGGAATGAAGACAATGGGAATAACCAACTGGAGGACAGGCCTGGTCCTCATAGGGACCAATCAGATACAAAGAGAGAAACAGGCAAAACAGAAAGTAAGACAACAACCTGTGATTCTCAAAAAGGGGCGGAGACCAGCCCTGCTGTCTAGAATTGCATTTACATGACCTTACGCTCACTCTCACGCCAGACTCTGTGGACCCTCAGTGATGAGTGAGCCTGCTCTGTATATTCTTTGTGCTAGTTTTTCTTGTTTTTTTTTTCTCATTTGGGATTTTATAAATGAATCTCCTTCATGTATGGACTTGGTAACCAGGCTAACATCAGTTAACTGAAAACATTTAAACTTGTATTGTTATTATTTTGGTATTTATAGTTCCTGTGACTACAATGGACACAACTTCTGCCTCAGACCTGGTGCTGACCTGCTGTGCCACAAAACACACTCATGCGCCCCCCCACACACACACCGCACAGTTCACACACTGCTTTGAACCGCCTCCACTCTCCGTTGTCTGCCTTTAACTCAGGGAACATGTGACAAGTGTCTCTTCCTTAATAGCAAACATGCCTCTTTTACAGTGTAAGGGTGTGCGCGCGCATATAAGAGTGGAAGTAACACCTTTATGCTGGATCTAGACTGCTGTTTCGCCAAAAGTGAACACTCACACACACACACACACCAGTTTGTCTGGCTCTGCGCCAGGGAAACAAAGCTGTTCTTACGGCTGCCACTTCAACACAAGCGGAGAAGTAATTAAATGTTCCATACGCAAAAAATGAAAGAATAAATAAATGGCTGTTTCCGAGGCGGCTGCTTTGTTGTCTTTTCATTTTTTCTTCTCTAGTCTTGTCCCGTTCCTCCTGTTAGCTAGGACTTCCCCAATAACACAGTACTGCCAGCACTCTGTGATTAAAGACTCGTCGAGCTGCTGCTAATGATGGGGCTGGAGGAAGAGGGTGTTCCTGCCCACCCAGTCGACTCTCGGCCACCGCTGGGGATCAGATTGATGATCTCTGGAAGATGGATGCGCTTGCACAGACCATTAGGCAGCCCCAGTTTCTGACACTGACATGGGCCTTATTAGATCTTGATCTGTGCCTGGGCCCTTGCAGAGGAATTCCAGCTGATTTTCCAAAACTCCTCCTTAATGAACTGGTTAAGCCATAATCAGAGAAACTGGCTGCTTGGTTTGATGTGAAATTCTCTGTTCTAGAGATACTTCATGATGCACAGGGGTCACCAGTCATGGCAGATTTACAGAACTTTGCAAAAGTCCTGAGCCCCCTTCCATTTTTGTCTGTTCTGCTTTGAATCTCCTTGCTGATGCTGATGCAAAAATACTATTTCAGGGTGTCTTATCTTTCTCATACTAGATTACATGAAAGAAATGTGAAATAAATGTTTTACTGACAGTCCAAAGATACAAGGAGCTTAGATAGTTTTTTTTTAAAGTTCCAACCACTCAGCATTCAGCACCACCAGTGTACTATTAAAGGATCTCCTGCTGTTTTCAGATCCCCTCGGAGGTCTTGTGGAGTCCAGGCCTGGTGGGGTCAGAGCTGTTTTGACCTGCACTGTGTGAGGCAGGGGGTTTTAATGTTGCGGCTGGTCGGATCTGAGTTTCTGGCTGTGATCAGACAGTGTACAGTCTCTTGACCTAAGCAAGGGCTGAGATGCTCTGAAAAGCCCTCTTCTAATTAAATCTCTCTTTAGTTTCGTTCTTTTTTATTCTGGTTTTACTTTCGATTCTGGGAACTCTGTCGTTCTCCACCCGTTTTCAGACAAGCCCCACCTCCTCTACTGTGATTGGCTAGTTCTAGCTTAATGCTATGGGAAGACGGAAGGCTTGAAACTATCGACCAATCAGAGCACAGAGGGCGGGGCCTGTCCGAATACGGTTGGGAAGTGAAGCTGGAAGTCCAGAGCTGAGTTCATCTATTAACAGCCAAGATGTACGAGCTGGAGAAAGAGAACCTGCAGCGCTTCAGCCAGTACATCATCCAAATTCTGCGGCCGTCCTACATCAGGGTCTTCATGACCTCCCACCTGGATGAGGGTAAGTCCTGTGTTTAGTCCTGATCTGTTGTTTACACGCAGGAGGTCAGAGATGAGAGGAAAACCAGCAGCTCAGCTCATCTCGAGATCTGCCCCTTCCCATGGATGTGTGTACCGACAAAGTAGTAGCTATTTAATAAAAATAGTATTCGACAATGTAGTATTCCATAAATTGTGAACTCACCCGGTCAAAATGATGCAGCTGAATCTTTTTATGAATATTTGTAATATTCTGTATGTGTGCGCGTGTGACAGAGAGAGAGAGAGGGAGATGTTTTAAAAAGTGTGGATGTCTTTCATGTCTGTATATTGTTCATAAATACCTACAGAAAAGCTCTTCTAACACCAAGCCCCAAAAGTTGCCGACAACTCACCACACAACCAATAACAGATAATTAACTGCTGCCTCACTGTTAATGTTGATAAATGGTGGTTAAATAATAATAATAATGTTCTCACTTTCAATAAGACGATTTAGTTCAGCACGAAAGACATAAAAGAACAAACGCAAAGGTCTATTGTTTTAGCCAGTGTACACGATGTGTTATAAATAACCGTTCTCCTAGTGGTAACACTGACGATAGTATATATTAGACAATATTATTATTCACCCGCGTTCATAAATGTAACAAGACAGACTAACGCGCCCGTAAAAATTGTTTTATTGGTGTGTTCTCACCATAACTTTGAAAACAGCTCGTTTATATACCACCAGAAACGCTCTAGTATGGCACAGATTAACCAAAGGCTGGTTAATGTGTTCCTTTACTTATAACTTAGCCTAAGTGTTCTGAACAGTTACAGTAATACTGGATTACTGGACAGTTACAAGGATACAGTATTACTGGACAATTACAGTAACACTGACACCAATGTCAGTTCATTCAATCTCTTACAATGTTAATAAGCAGGCGCTTCACACACTTGGCATGTGACGCCAGCTGTGTGGCGTTACCGGCAGCTACCACTAGAGGGCGACCAATAATAATAATAATAATGAAAACAACAACAACCACCAGAATCAGAAAAGTCTAAATAAAAAACAGCAGAAATACTCAATATGAAAATACACTATGCTATAGACAGAAATGCTGGTATAAATACTATATATAAGTAACACAGTTAAATGGTCAGTACTCATTCACCTGCAATACAAAGTAGTATTGACATACGTAGTGATATGCAAGACTATTGCAATTGGTAAACTGTTGCACATCAGTAACAACAACAATAATAATCATAATAATATTAATAGTAATAATAATAAAAGTAATTGTTTTATTCTTAAAGAAAATAACAGCAGAATTACAAACCAATGACAAAAAAGATCCAGATCAACCATCTGCACAGCTTAGTGAAGTTATTGTCGTATTGTCGTAACAAAGTCAAATTTTATCGTCATCTCAGCTATATAAAAAGTATACAGTGAGATCAGACGGTGTGGCTCCAGATTTTACAGAGCACAAAGGACACCGAGTAAACATATACACTAGATTGCCAAAAGTATTGGGACACAGGCAAAGGGCAGGCCAACTCTATATTAAAGTCCCAGTACTTTTGGCAATGTAGTGTATAAATAATATATAAATCTAAACTAAACTAGAAATAAAAAGTGCAATTTGGTACAAATATGTGCTGTTTGGTACTCAAAAAATTGGATGTTGTTCTCTCTGTGTCTGTGTTTGTGTGTGTGTGTCTGTCTGTCTCTGTGTATCCGTGTCTCTGTGTTTGTCTGTGTCTGTGTTTGTGTGCGTTTGTGTCTCTGTGTATGCGTGTCTCTATGTTTGTGTGTCTCTGTGTATCTATGTTTCTGTGTGTCTGTGTCTCTGTGTTTCCATGTCTCTATGTTTGTGTGTGTCTATGTCTCTGTGTGTCTGTGTCTTTGTGTCTGTCTCTGTGTGTCTGTGTGTCTATGTCTCTGTGTTTGTGTGTCTCTGTGTGTCTCTGTGTTTGTGTGTGTCTCTGTGTTTGTGTGTGTCTGTGTGTCTCTGTGTTTGTATGTGTCTGTGTCTCTGTGTTTGTATGTGTGTGTCTCTGTGTCTGTGTCTCTGTGTTTGTATGTTTGTATGTGTCTGTGTCTCTGTGTTTGTATGTGTGTGTCTCTGTGTCTGTGTCTCTGTGTTTGTATGTTTGTGTGTGTCTGTGTCTCTGTGTTTGTATGTTTGTGTGTGTCTGTGTCTCTGTGTTTGTATGTGTCTGTGTCTCTGTGTTTGTATGTGTCTGTGTCTCTGTGTGTCTCTGTGTTTGTGTGTGTCTCTGTGCAGTTTCCTCCACAAGCAGTTTCCTTGAGGATTAATAAAAATCTGATCCTGATTCTGATTACAAAAGTGAATGTACAGATGTTATGTTTTATTGCTTTTATCGGCCTCCTGGCACCTCCATCCCCTTCAGAGTCCATCGAGAGAATCGTATCAGAGGAGAAGGTGTCAGTGACCTCCGCCGCCCAGATGCTGCTGGAGAAGATGTTGAAGCTGGAGGCGCCCGGCTGGTTCCAGGAGTTTCTGGACACGCTGGGAACCTCAGGTAGGCCCACCAGAGACCACCTTGTTTCCCAGTTAAGTTTAATTCAGTCTGACCCTGTATTATCAGTCATTTCTACCACGAACCATCACTATATCACCTCATGCCGCAGAGTTTAGATAAGGAACAGCTTGTGGACCGATCAGGGGGTGATGGAGAGGAACCCCCTCCTGTCACTTTTTTTTATTTACATGATATTTGTGGTGTCAGTCACGTGACATTTTTACCAGAGGAGCATATTCAGAGTATATTAAGAATATTTCAGAAATGATCACTCTAATATTCACACCATGATCACACTGTCACTCCGCACCATCATAAATACTTTAATTTCCACATGTTTTGGTAGATCTCTTCTTCCTTTTGGAAAAATAAGCTGCTCCTTTCCTCTTTCTGTTTCCTGCTGGCGTTTCTTTGCTATAAGCGCCACATGATCATGTTCACAAACAAGAGGATTTATAACAGTCTGAGAATGTAAAACTGGGTTAACAGGTTAGGCTTTAAGTGTCCTGAGACTGAAACTTTGTCAGAAACCCCTGCCTCCTCACAGACCCCTCAGGAGGAAAAAAAGATTCTTTCAAAATGTTTTTTTTTTTACAAGAAAATATTCTAAATATCCCCCCACCCCCCCATCACAGCAGCACATATTCACCACATCCTTTCTGCAACTTTCAGAAATGACTTGTGTCCAAACCCTCCCAGCACCTTTTCCAGCAGAAACAGTTGTGTGTGATTTTCTGG
>JBBPCY010040432.1:0-13591 GCA_037974405.1 Brachyalestes nurse
TATATATGTATATGTATATGTATATGTATATATATATATGTATATGTATATGTATATGTATATGTATATATGTATATGTATGTGTGTATGTATGTATATATATATATATATGAATTATAGATTAAATTAGATTTGGTACAGAATGATGCTACAGAAAAATGGCCATAATATATTTAAATCAATTAAGAAAATTAAAGGGCATTCAATGGGTGAATTTGCATATGAGTGGTGGTGATCTAGTGGGTAGGATACTTGCCTCTGGACTAAGAGGTCATGGGTTCAAATCCTTCCTTCAGCAGACCACCACTGGGTCCCTGAGCAAGACCCTTAACCCCAAGTTGCTCCAGGGAGACTGCGTCCTTTAGTTTGGGAAAGGAAGTCACTTTGGATAAAAAGCATCTGATAAATGCTGTAAATGTACATGTAGTTCATGTGCTCAATTTATTTTATTAATCATCAAATATAGCTGTGATGAAGTTGGGGGCCTTGCATAATTCCGTAAATTATTTTAATCAAGATATTCAACTCAGATTTATCCCCTTAAAGAGCATGGCTGTTTAATGCTGTTTTGCTCTGAAGCTGCTGTTGTTTGATGGGCAATGGAGGAAATGCTGAGTGCAGCAAAACTTCAGCACATCACAGTCATTGTAATGCAGAGCAAATGTAGCTCCTTAATAAGGGGTGTGTGTGTGTGTGTGAGAGAGTGAGTAAGAGTTTGAAAGAGAAGGTGGTGATAATGAGGTCTTGTGATAATGAGTGCATACAGTGTATAACATCTGTCTCTTCATCACACTGATTCTGTTTTGTGTTTTTTTCTAAGGGGGGACACTGCGGATCTATGCAGACAGTCTGAAGCCCAACATCCCCTATAAGACCATCCTGCTCTCCACTACTGACACAGCTGACTTTGCAGTAGCTGAAGCTCTAGAGAAATATGGACTGGAGAAGGAGAACCCCAGGGAATACTGCATCGCCCGGGTAAAACCCCCACACACCCCCACACCCCCTCACACTCCCCTCATCACTCAGTCTGTACCGACATGCCGCAATGGGAATTTGTAGCAGAGGCTGTTTTATGGTAGAATAATATCGAATTGAGTAGTATGGTATCAGAACAGCATATAATATTTGTTGAGTAATAGAATTTTTCTATGTTGTATTCTGTAAATATTTTATTTGACGCTTTATTTGCCAATTGAAAACTTTATACATTTGTCAGTTTTTGGTTTTACCTCTTTTATAAATTAAAGTGTAGCTGTTTTCAGTAAAATATATTTAGCTTAACTATTGAATATTTGAAGTCCTTATGAAGTGATGAGCAGCATACTGTTACACTGAGATGAAGATTGAGAATATATACACTCCTAAAGGGCCACACATGCTTGTTAAGTTATTAGATGTTTGTGTTCCTCTGCCCTTAAAATATTCAGCAGATCGTTCCTTTGAACTGACAGCTGGTTGCTCAACACATTAGGAAGAAACAGTATCAGCCTTGCATCGAGATTTTGTCCACATCTCTGAGAAAAATGTAATAAATGAAAGCAAGACAGTATTTGGCTTTAGTTCCCTATATCAACTGACTGAATGCCTCCTCAACTTGTGTCTCATTCTCTTGTCCCCTCTCTGGCACTCCTCCACACACCCGTCCTGAATATTTCAGCTTAGTCGAGTGATGAACTAAAGCCATAAAGCTGTAATGAGATGTTAAAATGAACACTTTGAAACAACGTTCTTCTGTAACCACAGTGAACATAAGACACAGTAATGTTATATGCAATAATCATACAGCACAGTAACAATATACACTAACAATAGCTTATCGTAACAATACCCAATAACAGTACCTCACTGTATCAATATACACAATACCAACACCAGAGTCACAATATACACAACACCAATACCCAATAACTATGGCTGTTATTGTGTATTGTTATTGCAGACATTGGACACGAGACACTTTAACCAATATAAACGATAAACAGTCCAATTGCGCTTGGTGTGCATTTAGATGTGATCCAAAAGAAGCTTTTTTTTACCTGCATACATTTGGTGAGCCAGGCCACAAGGGGCAGCAGAGTATTGCTCACAGAACAGTATGAATACAGAAAATAGTAATTTTGCTCCAACAAGGTAATTCAAAGCAAAATATAAAGACATGAAGGGTAGCTTAAGACAGTGCTTTACAATATGATAATTAATACAATCTGTGTTGCCTGAGGGAGGGAAAACATCTGCATTGCTGGCATGTTCCATCTTAGTGAAGTGCCCTCTACAAGGAGAGTGTATGTCAGAGGTAGGTGGTGTCTGAGAGCGTCTATAGGGGTCATGTGTTGGAGAGCTGAACTCTAATGCAGTAAGAATGGAAAGCAGAGGTGGAATGCATCGCCCTGAAGGTGCTGACTCAACCACATCAATAACTAATCTAAATTAAACTTTAACTAATCCTCAAAAAAGCTTGACATGTTTGTTGCCTTTGTTTCACAATCCAGGATTCAAAATTCTTTGTCACATACGTAGTTATACCAATATAACATGTAGTGAAATGAGTCAGCCCTTAAGACTGTACAACAAAGTTATCAAATCATTTAAAGAGAAATTTGGAAAGTCTGAAATAAGGTAAAAAAAAAAAAAGAAAAAAATATATTCCACTAACAAACAGAAGCAATAGATTTTCACTGTCATGTAAATAGTTCTTCTGGTCACTTTTGTGTATTTTTAAGAGTACATTGGAATCCTAATAAAATACTCTAACTGAATCAGGATGAAATTTAATATTCTATTAAGGACTGATTCAGTAAGCACTGAGGAATCTAATCAAATCTTTGCCTCGTCAGTTTTTTTTTACGCCAAATAGGCTGTGACTGGTGATGGATGAAGAAATTGAGGCAGTGTGTATTGAGAGTTTGCTGGATAAGCAGCAGCCTGAATGTCAGCTCGTACAAGATGTGTGGCCTCATCGCTCCTGACTCAGCATTCGCTCTGCTTGTGCTCAGAATTTGGAAAATTTGTCCAAAGTGTGTCATAAGCAGATTAGAGTCTAGATCAGAAACAATGCAGCTTGTAGTGAGAATCAGAAATGTTTATTGATCCTGGAGGAAACTGCTTATATCATGACTGCACAGTCACATAGAGACACAAAGACAAGAACAAAAATAAGTCAAATAAAATCACTCTACAAAACACCGTTATATTCACAAAATGCTGTATTTCTCTTGGTGGGTTCCTGCTGATTGACTCTGGTATGTTGTTTATTTGCTCAGGTGGTTCACTCTGACGATAAGCCTGTAAAGGAGACTGTACTGGACGACTCTGAGTGCCCGCTACAGATCTTTAGAGACTGGACCAGCGATAAAGGTTAGGCATGTTCCTCACACATTAATGATCGTGGTACAATGTAAATTTTTCATGCTCATATTTTTATTCTGGTATTCTGGAGACATTTAACTTTTTTTCAAGTTCTTAGTATTTGTTTCTCCTGTATAGTAAGACCTACAGACCTACAGGTTTTCTTTTTAACAAATAAGGTCTCAGTGCAGATGACCTAAGAAGAGTGCCCTCTGCTGGATGTATTAAGTATATCACACTCTTCCTGGCTCTCTTGCAGAGGCTTTAGTGTTCCAGCTAAAGAAGCGACCTCCAGACTACCTGTCTAAAAAGGGTCGCAAAGATGACAGGATGGGACCACCGCATGCAGCGCTGTCTCCAGAGAAACTGCCCTACCTGGTCGAGCTGAGTCCAGGTGCGACACATGTACAAAGAAAACTGACATTCTGTTATCATTATTGTTCTTATTATCATTATTGTTCTGTTATTATTATTGCTTATTGTCTCACTATAAGTAACATGCCCAGTAACATTTGTCACATTTGAACCTTTAATTAAAAGTTTTGCTTAATCTTAAAAAGAATTCCAGAGTTGTTCAATCAGATAACAATGGAACATCATTACCAGTAATGCAGTTTGTGAAGTTTGCACAGTAAATGAAAAAACACTTAACGCAAGTAGAATAAAATAAAAGTAGTAAAATAGTAGAAGTATTCGTGTAGGAGCGAACCTGTGCGTAATAGACAGTGTTTAACATTTGCAAGTGTTTCTGTAGTGTAAGAAAGGGTAGTATCTATATATTCCTGTGTATGTACAGAAGGTAAGTTTAAAGGGACCGTAGTTTTATGGTAGTCTAGGCCTGTTGTAGGTGAGTCAGGTGAGTAGCCCTTTGACCCTTGTTTTTTCCTGTTACTGAGTTTGTAGCCTCACCATAATATAAAAAGTAGTTCAGATTTTACCACACGGTAGAGTGTACTCGCCATATCAAGTCACACTAGCCAGGTTCTATTGCTGTCTGTGGCTCCATAACTGCTGCTTGCACACTCACCCCCTTCCTGCTGGTATGACTGGTCTCTAATGATGCAAATGCTGCACTAACCCCGTCTCTCAAATGTTTATCTGTGTATAACCAGTGTTGTTTAGTTAAACACCTGAAAAATAACTAATGGATGGTTTATATAAAGTAAGGCCTGACCAATATTGTTAGGCTGACAATGTCGTTAGCTTCAAGAAAGCCTGGATTTTTGCTTTAAGGGTTTTTATTAGAATAATTACACCATGTAATGTTAAGAATCACCCATTTCAGAGCATTTTAGCAGTTTAGCGTTCTTATTCTACTATTTATCAAGTGCTGGCAGTCACCACCTGCACACTGGAAATAATGGTTAAAAATAACAAGTTGCCATGTTTTGCATCATAACAAACCTTGATGGTGCCGCTAAGAATTATAAGAAGTTATTATAGGAATAGCTGTCAATCATTTAGGTTGCTAAAGTCCTGTTTTGGTATTTTTAGTGTTTAAAGTTAAAAGCCCAAGTTAAAGTTATGTAGGTGACTGTCAGTTATTGGATATTTTTAAGATCATGGTGTTTGGTAACAGTTTACACATTAGTTGGCTGCTTTGCAGGTGAAGGGTATGCAGAGGAACGTGCAGACCATAGATCATATGGTCTTGATTATGGGGTTGGATATGGGTGTGTTGTTGGGATGAGCTAACAAAGAGGGGCAAATTGCTTATGGTGCTGTTTCTTTCTCCTGCTACATCTCTCTCTCTCTCTCTCTCCCTCCCTCCCTCCCCCTCTGCATGGTATGAATGTGCGTGTGCTGCTCTGTGTGCTTCTGCATGTGTCCTCTCCTAGGGCGGGGGAATCACTATGCCTACTACGGCTATCGGCAACATGAAGGTAACACGCCTCTCCTCACCCGCTGTTTGCCCCTGCATACATCTCCCTCTCTTTCTCCTTCTCAGCTGTCACTCTGAATATGAAAAACACAGATCAAAAGACATAAAACAGTCTAATTAAGGGACAGTAATGAGATGTGAAATAAATGAATCCCACTGGTTAGCATTTACAGGCTAGTAGATCAGCGCAGGTCCCAGAGAGCCAGAGAGTTTGTGCAAAAAAGGTTTTTCTTTCAATTTTGCTTTGTTTGTGTTGCTTTATGCTAGACACTTCATTAACACTTCATCCCACTAAAACGAACTTACAGATTTAAAACCTGCCATTACACTGTAATTTACAACTTCTCTGTGTTGTAGCTGCTTACCTATCATCTTTTCAAAGCAAAATTAGATTATACGTTTCTGAACTTCGCCCTTTGTTATATCAGGTGTATTATTTAGTTTGTGATTAGGGCAACCCTGGGGCATGTTGAGTATATATGAGATGTGGATTTGTGTTGTGTGTGGTGTAAGTCTCTCTTTGACTGTATTGAGAGTGCAAAAGTGCAGGTTCTGCTGGCCGTGATGTAATTGCGTCTATTTACATTTGAATTATTAAAGGCAAATTATAGAATGTAAACAATTGTAAGTGAAGTCTCACTGGGCTGTGTGTGTTTAGATGGATCAGACTCCAGAGATAAGCCAAAGCTGTACCGGCTACAGCACAGTGTGACTGAGGTCGGCTCAGACCGGAGCGAAGACGGCAACATCCAGGTGAGTGGCAAAGTCCACCTACACTGTACACACATTTAGAAAGACCTAAAATCTGTGCGATACACAGTGTTACAGGAGACACTAGACCTGGGTGATAACACTAGTTCTGCTGTTCTGATCCTCAATCCAGTATTTAAACCTAATGCTTGACCTTTCATACACTTTCAACTTCAGTGTACACCTTTACTTGCAAGATGGGAGGGAAGTCTAGCCATTCACTTGCAGCAGCACAAAGCAGCAGAACAGACAGCAGAACTGCTGAAGTAGTTTCGGTTTTAAATTCTGAATACTTGGAAAAAGTAATGGAATTTGAAGAAAACGTGTCAATAGTAGCTTGGGTCAAACATCCTCTGCAGTGTGGAATTTGGTTGATTTTCATAGGTCAAATATATATTATTGTGTCGCAAACCTCTTGATTTCTTCAAGATTCCAGGTACTCATCTGAGTTAAAATTGAGAAATAAGAAACGCAAATAGGAATTATCACTATAGAAATATATGGAAATCTATATCATTATAAGGCTTGTACACATACCACCCAGCTCTAAGAGAGACCTAAATAGTACTGATTGTTGCAGTAGATAAATAAAGAATGTCACATACAGCTAAATACAATTACAGCAACTTATTGCAGCATTTTTAAGTTTTACTGCTTTGTGCAGTCTCATAAAAACACATGTTTCATTACTGATGTAAATTGTGAAAGATTTTGTCATAAATATTTTATTAGCTTGATTTTGAACCTTGCAAATTCTCTCAGAACAGAATTATCAGTGTCTTATTTCAGCCTTCATTGTCTGCCTTCTGTCCTTCAGCTGTTTGGGCCAGGAATCCTGCCTCACCACTGTAACCTGATGCATGCGGACGGCCTGGTGACCGTCACTCCGGTCAGCCTGGATGCTGAGACGTTTGTGGACGGCCAGAGGATTTCAGAAACCACGGTGCTGCGCAGCGGGATGACCCTGCAGTTCGGTGCAGCCCATGTCTTTAAGTTTGTGGACCCCAGCTATGACCACATCATGGCCAAGAGAGACCCAGGGCCCATGGTGAAGGGCAGACACAAGTCAGGGTGAGTAGATGCTGTCAGTGTACACTCTGTGAAGCATAGGAAAGTAAAGTGTAAACCGGTCTCTCCACACTGGCTTCATCCAGGCTGATCGGATGGCTGGTTAACAGAAGATCATGTTACACTGTGATCTACTGAGGTCTTATTCCAGTGTGAAGTAACTGAATTGAATTGAGTCACTTTAGTAAGTTCTGTACAGTGACGCCGCCCTGCCTGCAGAAAGAATTCATGAATTAACATATAAAATACAGACTAGCAGTTTGCAAATAAATTGCATGATTAGCTACACCCATGTGATGTGTATAAACACCAAATGTGTAAACATATATAAACATACATATGTGTATAGTATAAACAGAGACTCAATAGAGTGCAAATGGTAGTGCAATGAAAGGTAAGTGGTCATTACATTTCTATAGGAACGTGACGGAAGGACAATTATTTGTACTACCAGTTGACTTCTCTCAACACTTTTTGGGTTTATTGGTCTGTCCAGTTTCGTTCTGAAGACCTCAGAGTTGAGTATCTGACCGCACAGATCTGATTCCATATTTGTTTTTTGTAAATTAAACAGCAACACAGTTTAGGTAAGATATGCTAAAATTATATATTTTTTTTAATGTGTGCGAAGTGGCATCCTGAACTGATGTCCAGTAATATTGTCGGTACAGTCGTTTGTTGAAAGAAAATAAAGTAGGGAGAATAGTAAACATCTTTTTGGTATACTGGCGTATTTAATTAAATGTTCTCATGTTGTTTTTTGTACCGGGGAAACTGAGGTAATGGAGAATAGATTGAAAAGCCATCTTGACTGAATCATCTTCAGACCTATTACCCCTCTAGTCAAACCTCATAGGATCCTGAAAAGCTTCTCTACTCGTTTTGAGATTAAACAAAATGAGTCATTCAGACATTTTCATAACAACAGTGAGAGCGCTGAAATGATTCCAACAGGAAGCCTGTTGTTTCTTTGGCACAGAAGTAATTATAGATGTGTTGGAACAGGATAGTACAAGAGGAGATAACAGATCTGCATAGTGCTTCAGACCCAGCGCCTTTTTAAACCTTTTGTTTCTTATAATGGTCTTTTAACTGATTTGGTTACAAAAAGAAGCAGAACGATTGCAGTTGGTCTGAATGCTCAGTTTACTAATTTAGTAAATCCCAGATTAACTCATTAATGACAAACTAATTATGAGTGCTTCTTATCAGAGTACACTGTCTAGTCTCTGCTGTCTTGTGCTTTTTATAGATATTGCCATTATAGATATTTTGCTTGATACAGAAGAGTTTTTATGTAGTGCTGTTTGTTTATATTTGTTTGTATTGTCTTATGCACTGGAACTGTATTAAGATCCTTCATGCATACTCTTGTCTAGTGAGAACGAGTGATCTGGGACTGCTTATTAGTTTACAGATAATTATCATTAATGACCACAAAATCAACTCTTGGGTTTTTTTTTCCATCCTGTTTGCAAGCATCTGAATTCTGCGTTCCAACTGTGACTGACTGAGACAGGCTAAATAGGGAAAACTTTTTTTTATTTTTTGGGGGATTTGGATGCAGTGTGAAAAAGTCTGAAGGCTTTTTCACCCCAAATAATTTACAGCAACACTCGTATCTTAGACAGTTTCTTTTAAAATATGAGTGAGTGTTACTGTAAAATATTTAGGTTTTAGGAAAATACAAGTTCTCTGATATTCAGAGTGAAAAGAGTTTAGTTGAATAGGTAGAGAAGGATTTGCCTCTGTTCTTAGAGTGGTCTTTTTAGTCATCTTTTCTGCCGGTTTCTCTCATGTGTTATTTATAATTATGTTATAATTATTTTCACTGTCGCATTTCACATTTTTATCTTTCCTTCTCAGAGCATCGCTTTTAAAAGCCTATTACAGACTGTTTATTTCATTTATTGGATATGCTCTTTACACACAGATTAGATGCACAGTTGTCCTTACACTAATCGATAAGGCTTAATGTCACTTGAGCTAATGTGCTTCTTTTAAAATTCAGGTGTCAGCTTGTATCACAACAGGTTTTCAGTTCTTCAGTATCCTCCTTTTCTGAAATCCTCCTCTCGTGAATCATAGAATGCACAGGGAGTTGCATGGTATGCATCTTTAACCCTTATTGCCCTACAAAAACATGCTTTAAATATAGATGACCTATTTTTCTCAGCAAGCTCGAACTCATCGATACAGAATGTGAGTCATTCATCACATAAACTCTGTAGTTGAATATGACATTATTTTAAATTACTGGAGCAAAACGTCAATACGTCTTGACATCCAAGGGTTAATGGTATAATAACAGAGTTAGTTGCCTCTTCCTCTGTAATCTTTTCAGGAGCAGTTGAGCCGTATGTGCTTTTGCTTATGGGAAATATACACCCCTACCAGAATTAAAGGCAAGACCCTGAGGCGAATAAAAGGGTTTGATTTGAATGAAAACTCCATATTCCTTGCAGTGTAAGCAAATGTTCATTTCTTTGCTTGTAATTTATGTAGAAGGAGGCACATCTAATTTGTGATTGGTCTGAAGGCATATCGCCCAGTGGCTGTAAGGGAAGTACAGTGGAAACTTCTTCTCAATTGCACAATATAGAGCAATAATAAGAGTCTGATTAAAGCAAATACACAGAGGGATCCACTTTTCAATGGTCAAAACCTGTTTGTATGTGGGTCCAGTTCAATCCCTCAGCTGTTTACAATATATGTAATATATAGATCACTGTACACAAACACACACACACACACACACACACACACTTATACATTATGTATTTAATGATGACTCTTAAGATTAATAACGAATAATAAGCCTGCATCTGAAATGACAAGTTTCATTTCACCACTTAAACAGAATATAAAGTGTGTTTTAGAGTTACATTACATATAATTTGGTGCCAAGTAATTTATTCCACATTAAAGGTCTGCTGGCAGAACATGACTCATGAAAATCAGCTCAATCACTGCAACCATTGGATAAATCATCACAACTCTGTGGTCAGTTTGCAGGCCAGCATCAGCCATGCAACAACTTCTTTTAAACGTCTTTTGGAAACATGAAAAATGTCATGTTCATTCCGGCTTTAGGAATCCCAAGAAGGCGTCGATTCCCTGAGCACGTGGGCTGAGGGGTTAGACTGAGGAAGCTTAGCTTCTGAAAACTGAACTTTATTTTGAAACGCTCGACTCCTTACGCTAGTTGCCCATAAGAGGGTGTTGTGATGCTGCCAAGCGCAGCCTGTAATCACATTAGTCAACTGCACATTCACTACTGAGGCGTCACGGTTCAGTTCACAGAACAGGCTATTTCTGGACCTTTTTTTATTTATTTTTTTTGCTGCAAGGAAATGAAGAGAAGACAAATTACTTGTAGGATGAATGCAGAGGATTTGTAGAGATGATGTATTGCACCACATAAACTAAAAATGTACAGAAGTGAGAAACTTTTTAAAGACACAGTTGTGTCTGTGTGTTTGGATAACAGTTGGACTGAGTTGAATGAAAATGTATTTTTGAATATAAGACGTTAAGTAATGTAGGCCTATCAGGAGCACTGCTGTCGCTGCACCATCCTGCATCCACTCTGAGTGCTTAGAGCCATCCCTGTGCGTCCATGCATGTGTTTGTTTGCACTGGTGCTCAGTGTTTGCATTGCCAGCAGCTGTCCATGTGACTCTCCTGCCATCGCACTGGCAGAACAGGGTGAATTTTACAGCACCATCAACACTAATATAGGTACTGAAATGTGATGTATGTTGAGTCTTATTCCAAAATGCTGAAGCTCATGATAAGAATCATAGCTGAATTATAATGCACTCATTTTTCTCTAATAAAGGTATTTCTGTAATGTGTGAAGCAAATTCACAACATGAATCAGTGGCACATTTTAATTTTTTCAGCATGAAATATGTATCCTTGCGTAGGCCACATTTTATATTTTATTATCCAGTGTTAAATACAGCACATAAGCAGTAATTGTGTGTGTTTTCTTAGTAGAGGATGTTTACTGTCTTAAAACTGCATGAAACATTCATAGTAAAGCTAATTGGGGAAACAAATATCAATAAATATAAATATGAATACATCATGGTACTTTTTTGGTCCTTCAGTGATAATATGGGTCTGATTGTTACGTTTTGGTTGAGGAAAATCTTCCTTTTAGGCCTAATGATTTCGGCCGACTCAGGACAGGAGAGGTTGTCTTTATTTAATGGAGATCTTTATTCAGTGTAATGATGTTTGTATTTAAACCTGGCAAGTCCTGCAGTACTGCCCTTATTTCTTACGCTCATTTTTTTTTTTTTTTGGTGGAAACAGAAGTCTGTGTATAGGCGTAAATAGGTACATATGGAACCTGCGTGGCCCCAGGTCCTGACAGTGTACATAAACCAGTAGTGTGAGAGAAGCAGGACGGGGTCTGCTTGCTGAAAGCAGCCCTGTCCCGGCCGAGCCACACAGCCTGTAATTACTGTGTCACTACGGCAGAGGAGAGTGACGGGAGAGTGGGAGGGGACGACGGGACGCTGACAGGAGACGGGCTGGAGTTTGAGAGTGAGAGCTGGAAGAGAAGGAGGGGAAAAAGGAGGAGGGAGGGTGAGGTTATGGCAGGCTTCAGGCACACACAGACTATAATCTGATCAGTGTGGGTTTGGCTGGCTGGCTATAGTGGAGTAGAGTGGGTGTGGCGCTGTATCACTGCAAAAGGACACACTGGTGTGTGTGTGTGTGCGCGTGATGGTGGTAGGACTGTCACACATTCACGTACGTACACACACTATTCACTTGAGTCACGTAGTATGTCCTGGTCCAACTGGTTGCAGTGTACATCACACACAGGCTGGCAGGAGAGCGCAGCACGGACAGGTGGGTGTGTTATTTGACTTTTAGTGTGTTATTTGAGTTTGAGTCTTGTTTTTGAGCATTTAAAAACAGTAGTTGAACGGTTAGGTTGATGTTAATACGGCGTTGTGTGTGTATATATGAAGGCTTTTGGCTTTGTATGTAAGGGACTTTTACATGGAGTCGTGTTGTCGTCATGTCTTGTGTGTTAAGTGTAAATATGAAAAGTATTTCACTGATTTCTGCAGTTTGGAATATGAGCATTTCTGTGGGAAAGTATGTTTTCATATATCCTGTCAATGGTAGACAGACAAAGATTGATTGGATAGAAAGGTAGGTAGATATACACTCAATATTCTTTGCTAGCAAGTAAATGTACAGTTTTAGTACCTTTATTAGCCAGATACTGTTTATATTTTTCATTCATCACTACTCACCCATAAAAGCTACTTAATATAATCATAAATGTAATGTATATCACAAGACGAGTGTTAGATATTTACCAAGCTATTAAGTGACAGTCAGTGGGGTGAAACAGTAATGAGTGCATTTAAAGTTAAAGGACAGTCTAAAATTCGACTCTGCAACACAACACAACCAGTTAATAGGAGTCAGACCTGCTCTGTTACGGATTCTTGGTGTTACAAAGGAACATTTTTATTTACAGTTTTTCATCCAACAACTTTCCAGCGATTAACAGGAATGACAAATCTGTGGTTTATGAAATGTGTGCAATAACTTTTGACTGGTAGTATGGATAAATAAATAGATATTGTTTTGTTTAAGCAGCATACACAATGTACATGCAGTGAATAGGCATATAACACAGATATGGTTCTAAAGTGCCGGTTCTGTACAAATTCTGTGCAGTTACAGCACGTGTCTGTGCTGTAATATGCTCTTCATTAATACCTACTTTCTGGCCTGATCCTGCTGAAAAGACTCTGATTAGGTTCATTGTAGGCCACTCTGGTGTGATGGGAAACATGAAGCCATTTGGTTAATTTCTTCATGGCTGTAGACTAAAATCTCTAATCCCTGTGTACATGCTCCAGCCTGATGTTGCAGAGGATTACAGCTGTGGGCAGGACAGGAAAGGACAGGATGTAAGAGGGAGCAGAATGACGGGGACTTTATTCTCATTTTTGTGCCTTGAAATATCAAGATGGCATGATTTTGTCTCGGTTTTATGTGCAAATCTCAGTTTTCTCTATCGTCTTCGCTGCATCAAATTAGAGTGTAGACAGATACTGAGCACTGATCAATGTTTTTCCCCCTTTAATTTAAAATCTATGCTATCTATATTTATAATCTAACTGTATGAGATGTTTCTGTATAAGGCACACGGTTTTATCTGTACATAATTTTTTAACTACTAAAGAGAAAACAAAGGTAAGAAAATGTAGCATATTGTAAAGTAAGCTGCTGGATAATGTACTTTTAGTTTTACTGTTAGGCAAATGTGGATCAGTCAAGTCTGACCAAACTTTTTAGTAGAATCAGTGATTGTGTGTGTGTCTGTGTGTGTGTGTCTGTGTGTGTGTGTCTGTGTGTGTGTGTCTGTGTGTGTCTGGGTGTGTCTGTGTGTGTGTGTCTGTGTGTGTGTGGGTGTGGGTGTGTTTGTGTGTGTGTGTGTGTCTGTGTGTGTGTGTGTGTCTGTGTGTGTGTGTGTGTCTGTGTGTGTGTGTGTGTCTGTGT
>JBBPCY010040453.1:0-13589 GCA_037974405.1 Brachyalestes nurse
ACAATCTCCGTTCCAGTTCATCCCAAAGGTGCTGGATGGGGTTGAGGTCAGGACTCTGTGTGGACCAGTCAAGTTCCACACTGAACTCCTCCAGCCATGTCTTGGACCTTCCTTTGTGCACTGGGGCACAGTCATGCTGGATAGAAACGGACCTTCCCCAAACTGGACAATGGACAATGGAACATGGAACTTGGACAATGGAAGTATAACATTGTCCAAAATGTCTTGGTCTGCTGAAGCATTAAGTAAGGGGCTTACCCAAACCCTTTGATTAAGAGGCATGTCCCAATACTTTTGTTCATTTAGTGTATGATGCATATTTTTGTGGAACAGATGCTGATATTCTCTCTTTTGCCTGATTTTTCTGAATCATGTTGAATGGGGAGACATATATTAAGCCTAATACAGCTCTGGTGCCTGTGTGTGTTCAGTGTGGTCATGTTCTTTTGCACACTTGGACCACTAACAAAAAGCACATAAGTGCACAACACACACACACACACACACACACACACACACAGTGCTTGCAAGAAGGCAGCTGATCTGCGCTGTTAGTCCTAGCAGACAGGGACAGCTGAGGCTTGCAGAGAAAAGTTATTAAGGTCACATGTTACTTGGCCATAGGACAAGGCCATAGGTCACAGGTCATCAGGATTCTTTTCATGTAGCCATGACCTCAGACAGAAACAAAAAAAAGTAAAAAGAAGACGTGCTATTGTGCAAACCGTGAATGGTTCTATTGTATGACTGGTAGAACAAAATAATGTATAAGCTTCAAATTTCCTGCCACTGTCTTCAGCTTGATGTTTGTTCATAGATAATAGCCTCCATTACTCATTAGCTCCTTTAGCTTCGTAGCTCCAGTGCAAACTTTAGACACTAAACACACCTTGGCTGACTGGAGTAATTGTATATATGTAATATTTTTCCAAACTTTCATTTTAATGTACGTTTTCTCTGTAGAATTTTCCATTATGATAATATTTTACTTTTCAAAAAACAGTTCCTTGCCAAAGAAAAAACTCAACCGAATGAATCCGATTACTTTAACATTCCCCAGTTAATTTTAAAAAGTGTCTTCTTTTTGTTATTTATAGGATGCAGACTCGGCGTACTTCACCAAGTCGAAGGCCAAGACCACCTGAGACACTGCACAGTTCACCGGGGTTTGTTTTGTTGAGCCATTCCGAAGCGCTGTGTGGAAGTGCTGGCCCCCGCACTCTCTGGAAATAGTAACTAACTGATCTATTTTAATATGAATCCAGCTACTGCAACCCCTGGCAAAAATGATGGAATCATCCCACAGAGGATGTTCTCCCAGTTTTCTTACTTTGAGGCAATAAACAAGTCACGGGTGAAGCCACAACTTCATTCTATGTTTGGGAAACTTTCATTTAATAAATTAAATGACATTATTTTGAGGAACTGCATATTTTTCCCAGTTCAAATAGAAGAAAAACATTTGGGAATCGCTAATTGAGGATGAATAATGGAATCTCCTTGCAATTTGTATTTCTGAAACAGATACTGGCACAGGTCTAATAGTGCTTGCAAAAAAGTGCTTGCAGACCTCAAAGTCAAAAGCTGATAAGGAAACCAGGTCACAGTGGCTAAAGGGAATGTGAATGTATGGGTGAAAGGGATCTTCAGCAATCTGAGTCTCTGATCTTTATCAGTCAGGGAGATAACTCTGAGACGCTTGTCCTGAGAAGCTCTGATTACACAACGACGGAAATATAACAGTGACGGGGGGAAAAATCATATATGATCTGGTAAAGAACCAGTGGAGATGGCCATCAATACTTCATCCGTCAATGCAGAGAAGTACTCTGAGGTTTTAGACTCTCTTTTTCATTCCATTGTTGGGAGGAAAAGGTTTGGTGACAGTCATTTTTCAGGATAATAATGCGTCTCGCTATGTCAAAGCTTTTATTCAGGAAAGAGCAGATCGACTTGATGATGTTCAGCAAACCAGATCTCAATCAGAATGAAGACATTTATGCTGTGACGAGTTCACAAAAAGTCTCCAGCCTGCAAAGCTGATCAGTCCTTAAAGAAAGTTCTAAGCAGCTTGATGGAAACTGTTTTTCATTAGAGAACTCCATGCCTCAAAGAATTAATGTTTCACAAAGCCAGAATGTTCAGCTGTTAAATAAGTCACAGATATGACAAACTATCTTAGTATATTTTCTACAAAGAGGAAAAAAAAAAGCTGGGTGGAAAAAGTGTGGTGATTCCATCATTTTGCCAGGGGTTGAAATAATCATGTCCATCTGTGTACAGCAGAACTAAAGTGTAACTCTGGTACGTCAAAGTAAATGTGTGGCGATGATTTTTAAAGAAGTAGGACAGAAAAAAGTAGAAAGAATGGAAAGAAATGAAGGTGCTGAAGTTTTTATTCAATAGATGGGAGTGTATAAGGGCACTTTTATACTGGCTACCAGATAGATGTTTAAGGCCAGAATCCAGCAGATGATAAATAATATCTAGATTTCTACATGGAAATGAAAAATATGATGGCATGGTTGCTATAAAACCATGTTTGGAGACCCCCACAGACACATTTTAAAGGTGCCTCGACTGTCTTCTGTCCCGCCCTATATACTGCCATGGAAAAAAATGAGACCACTTTTCTCTTTTTTCTGTTCACTGTTTGTACAGTTTGCTGCAGTGTGTGTGTGTGTAAAATGCACAGGTCTCTATTCTTTTATGGACTATTGCAGTGTGAGCTGTGTAAAAAAATAAGAAATGCCTCCATATGTGTTGAGTGCAGTAGTGTTGTATAGCAGCTTTTCTCTGTGCTGTATTCCAGCAGCTTCACTCCTGATTCAGTTACTGATGGATGAATGACTATTTTATTTGTTGCAATTGTGAAATAATGTAAGAGTGTTGTGTAGTTTTACATTTCCAATGTATATTCAATTATTTATATGTATTATTTAAAATTTTTCTCAGCATTTTTTGGAGAATTTTGAATCAAGTGTGGTCAATAATGTATGAAACAGCAGTGACCTGCACATTTCACACACACACACTCCCACAAATTACAACAGCAATAACCAGAAAACAAATGATGCGGTCTCTTATTGTTTTTCCATGGCTGTATATATTAGAGAGGGACCACAAAATAGATTTTTTAAACGATCAATACCCTAGTCATCTGATTGATTAGCTGTCTACTCACGCACTGAAGGGGAAATTATCAGACATTTTGACACTGGACCTACAGCATCTGCCCCATTATATAAGTGTTTTGATTGTTTTTCTTTTAGTAAGTAAGAAAATGCACCATAACTTCTGTAATCATCTGTGTGCCACAGACTCACCAGAAAGGTCGACGTACTCCTGTAATAGCGGCGTACACTCAGGGGGCTTAGTACTAGTGGAACAAGTGGGTGGGAAATAGCATTTTAGAACAAAGTGTGTATTTCTCATGCAATGCCATGGTAATTTTTTCAAGGCTGTGTGACATTAAGTGGACAGAAAATGAAGAGGCTGGTTTGTAAGATTATTTATACAGCCTCTTAAACTCTAAACATGTACATAATGGTGCGGTACGGTAAGGAGACATGCGAACAGATAATGGTCATATAAACCGGTCAAATCCTGGAAGCACGGTGTCGTCTGGACAGTAGTGCTGGAAAAGATGTCCAGGCTCCGCCCACTAATGTGTTCTTCCATAGCTACTGTTGCTAGGTTGGACAAATTTTACAGAATGCTGGCAAAAATCTCATTTAGCCCAATAAAAGACTGTAGCACCTCAGTTTATATCACACTGCCTACTTTTACAGTCACTCATTTACATTTATATTCTGTTTGTATAAAAGATTATTGTGTTCCACTAGAAATTATGGTTTTTGGGGATAAACTAAAAAGAGCATTCACCAGCTTTAGCTGTTTTAGCGCTGTTGGCTAGCTATGTTAATGTCCTTGCCCTTTGCTCTAGCTGTAGACCAACTGAAGAGCTCAAACTTCGTAAAAATGGACAGAGAATTTCAATTTTGTTTAAAACCCCTACATAAAAGTCTGGGGTTAAATTGTTTCTGAGCTGGACAAAGTAGCCACTGTCCCAACACTAACTTTACACAACAAAAGCAACTTCTCATAACTTAAGGAGTGGGACTTTTCACACATACATAATCTTTTAAATTAACATTTATTTTGGTGAAATAGACACAAAATTGTTTTCTGTTTTATTAAAAAACTGAGCTTGGCCTCACAACAGTAGCTGTGCATTAGTGAGCAGTGCAGGGACAAATAAACACACTTGACTTTTGATTTAAGCTGCTAAATCCCTGACTATTTCTGTTTTTCTGGTTTCATATTCTGGCATAAGGTCTGTTTTAAAAACATGAAATAATTCAATAAAATGAAATAACCAAGGAGTCACACACTTTCTTTTCCCCAAAAGCTGTATTTAAAGAAATAATCAAATTTACAGTTTTCCCACTTTCTCCAGAGGCAGTCGGATCAGTCAAGACATGTTTAGAGTCCAAGATTTGCTTCTGTACTTTACAACTGGAGCTATGAGGCTAACGTTGCTAACACCAGAACTAATTTTTACACAACAGGGTCTGCTTTCACAAAACAGCTCAGGAGCAGGAATGCTGCCTGTAGCAGTAATGTTTTGTT
Organism: Brachyalestes nurse; assembly: GCA_037974405.1. Classification (NCBI taxonomy): domain Eukaryota; kingdom Metazoa; phylum Chordata; class Actinopteri; order Characiformes; family Alestidae; genus Brachyalestes; species Brachyalestes nurse. The sequence goes on from JBBPCY010040453.1 coordinate 4,633, forward strand.
CATTTTTATAGCTCACAGTATGTCATACTGGGTCCTAAACCACTGGCATAAGTCTGTTCCACCTTAGTGAAGAGCTGGAGATATTTTTAACAGGTTGAGATGTTTTGGGGATGTATTTACAGAAAAGATTTGGGTGACTATTGACCTTGTGATCAGATTCCCTCTGCGATCAGAAGGTTGTGGGTTCAAATCCCAGAACTGCTAATGGCACCTGCTCCTTGGGCGCTGTGTTCCTGGCTGCCCACTGCTTCCCTCGGTGAATGCGTTAAATACAGAGGAAGAACTCCGAGCTGGTAACCCTGTGCTGTGGTGTGTTCATGTCCCTTCACTTCAGTTCTACACTAAAGAAGCAAAATTTAGACTCCAAACATGTCTTGGCTGATCAATTACATTTGGGGTCGGTGGAACATTTTTTACCAAAACTGTTCTTTTAAAGATGATGTTTTCAGGCCCATGAACATGCAAGTGTTTGCTGGTGTCACCGATTACCTTTTGCTTTCCAAAAGATGGTCAAAGGCTGTACTTTAATTAAATTTGGTCAATAAACCCCAGTGATACTCCTGTCCTGCACATACACAGAATTAATCCAGGATGGGCTGGTTAGTGCAGGAAGGTGTCCTGACCAAGATTTGAGACATGGATTTAGAAAATTCTTTTTACTAAAAATTACAAGGAAAGATTCAAAAGTCAACAAAAAATCACTTTTACAAATTTACATTTGCGTTTGTCTGGAGTGGAAATGTTCCCCTTTAACGTTAGACTGTCAGAACCCTAATAGGCAACCTCTTTTTTTTTTTAAGGCGATCTGAAGTAAACTTCAGTACTTTTGCTGAACTCGGCCTACAGCACAGTTCATGTTTTTGCTCTAATCCAGCTCCTAGTGCACCTGTACCAGATATTCAAGGATCCTCATGCTCTGAACTATAAAGAGCGGAACGGGTAAAAACAAGATATCAGCCAGCCCTATATAGCTTCACAATAATGTAAGCTATGGAACTCTGCCATGGTATATTTCACTGAATATCTGGCCAAAAATCAATTTAGAAGTTGCTGTCATAATGACAACATTAACACTTTCATTCAGGATATTCTATGAATGTTGCCCTGTTTTTCTGAGGAAAACTACTTTGAAAAACACATTAAAGGGCCTATGTCATGAAAAAAAATATCCCTTTTTAAATGAAACAGTTTAACATAGAATGTAAACACCTAAGAATTTAGAGCATGTAAACTCCCTGGTCCACATGTGTGACTTTACCTGCAAAAACAGCAAGTTTTGAATTCACTGTTTTTGTGATGTCATTAAAACCAAATGTATTTACATATACCTCCCATTCAGCCTATAGTAGATTAGCCCCACAGATTCACACTGAGGTTATAAGTGTTTAGGCCTTTTTGAATTTTGAAAATAGAGCTCATTTACATAACTCATTTTTTCAGGTTTTTCAGGAAACACACAAAAAATCAGCTCCTATTCATTTCAGTGGGCAGGCCCTTGTCCTAAAGGGGTAGAATCATATTACCTGATCGACTGATGGTGTAGGCAATTTTACCATAAGTGGCCAGCATCATGAGGAGATGATTTAGGCAAAAAAGTCAATTTTAGCAAGGTGAAGATATCACTTTTAAAAGGCACAGTCTGTTTAAAGAAGGAGAAAGAGAGATTGGAAAAAGGTCATGACACTGACCATAATCTTGATTTTGCCTTGGATATAAGAAACGTTTGGGCCGAAAGATATTTTTTGTCATTTTCTATGGTCAGTAAAACCATGTGTGGTAACAGTATAAAAAACAGAGATCAGGTTGAAAACATGCTCTGTCCCATGGCAGACATGAATAATAATGCAGGTGCTGCTACATCAGGGCTGGCAGATTCCCACAACTTTGACTTACAAAAAAAAAACAGCAACAAAGAGGGACAAGTGGAAAAAAAAACAATTTATCCAATCCTTTAGTGTTTCATTGTGACATTGAGATGTAATGAGCTGCTTTTTCAAGAGGATGCTACACAAAAAAATGTACCAGTATGTCAGTTATTTATTTTATACTTCCAATAAAAAAGTCCTTAGAAGTCCTCATTCAAGACAAGAAGTCCAGTCCATCACACAAAAAGAGCCATAGCACTCCTCAAGTTCATCATAACCATAAAATACAGTGTGTGTGTTTGTTTTGGAGCATCATTTGACTGAGCTACAGGGTTATGGTGCATCCTTATTTATGGGTGCGTCTGTTTGTATCCCAGCACGCATACATTTTCACATGCTTCCTTCAAATAAAAAGACCGTCAGCACCACCATCTGTGGCTGCTGGACTGTCGTTCACTGCGTTTTCCAGGCTGAAAAGCAACAAACCGTCTGGCATAAGTAGTGGATTCTCCAGTCAAATGTTTGGGGATACCAAGCTTTTACAGATGCCTAATAGAAATGATCATATTTTCTTTGCAATAGCTCAACATGTTAAAGCCCAAGCAAATCTGCGTAGAGGAAAACAAGACCATGTGTGAATATCTATAAGCAAAAAGTAAACAACAAACACAATAAATAAATAAATAAACTTCCCTTAGCACCTATAACTGCTGCACACTTTTTTTTATAGGCATTCTTGGCAAAAGTGTACACAGTCAGAAAGGGAGTTTCTTTTTTGGCCTTAAGTTTAACTCTGCTTTAAGTTACTGTTACAAATATGTAGTGTGATATTGATTATTATGACTTGCAGTAAAACATTTCTGTTTTCCTCTAAATTCCTCTATATTTCACAGACATGCTTGAATTATGAATTCAAACTAAAGTCCACACTTTCCCAAAATTCCTGCGTAATTAACCACTTTATGCTTGACCACTTAATTCCTACATAAAGTGGTTAATGTGTAAATAAAGTAATTCAGAGAAGGTTTGGTGTGCAATGCTCCGTTCAAAAGAAACTTAGAGTGAGAATAGGAACGATGTGTGTTGCAATTACAGCTGCTAAGGGATTTTTAAACACCCTCTTAATTATGCTTTAATATGTTAAGTAATGCATCTGATGCTCATTTATATTAGACACATTGAAAAAAGTAAGGGGCCCCAAAAAGGTTGTGTGTATGAAGGTATTTGTTTGTGTACCGTAGAATGTGGCTGGTGTGGATGTGGTGAAGGTGTGTTACAGTCTGCAGGTAGGTATGTAGGTATGTATCATAAGCAGGCGATGTGGATGGGTGTGGAGGAGTAGATGGGGTATCCCAGCGGGGGGTCAGCCGCCTGCACTGTCAGATTCCTCAGCATTACGGGGTGAGCCTGGATACTGTAGCGCTCCTCATCATCGTTAGTGGCGTAGAGCAGCTCCCAGGACAAATTCGCCCACTGACCCCGAACACACTCCTCATTCAGAGTCCCAACTTGCACCAGGTTCTCCTGCAGTGACAACACCCGGCCTGTATACGTACCCTAAACACACACAGGAACAAAGTGAGAAAGAGAAGGAGGTAACAGGAAAAAAGAAAAAAAATGTGCAGTAAAAGTCATGTAACCACTGGGGAATACCTGATTCTATCCAATCATGCCTAAATGGCTCTGTTACAGCCTAAATGGCTCTGTTACTCTTTACAGTGCCTTGCAAAAGTATTCACCCCCTTGGCATTCTCTCTATTTTGTTACCTTACAACCTGGAATTTAAATGGATTTTTAAAAATGAACTGTTCACTTGTTGTGTAATATATCCCACTCCTTGACAGGTGCCACTGTAACCGGTCCCCTCAGTGTTTAAAAGCCTTCCGCTTTATTGCTCCCTTTTGGCACAAATAAAAAATGCCAGTATTTATCTATAATTTGATCCAGATGTAACAACTGATTAAAATTGCTGATGGTCTCATCCCCAACACGGACATAAAGGAAAAAAAATTCTGACATATTATGAAAATAATACAAGCTTATCCATTAAATGGTGATATGCTGTTATTGTCATCTACAAAAAAAGACAAAAGTATGAATTACATTCATTCACAATGGCTGCTTCAGGGTACCTCAGTGGGGCCACTAGCAGTCTTGGAAATCGAACCCACAACTTCCTGATCACAGGGCCAACGCCCTAACCCTTTATCTCCTTTTACAGTTAAAACGCAGGACAATCCTTTTACTGATAATGTTCAGGCTTAGCACTGTTCACACACAAAGCACTGAAATTATTTATACTAATAAGCATGCACCACAATCAATACTATGAAAATCCCATTAAATAGGATGTGACATCCTCAGCATGAATGACCAATGGGTCTTTCATTTCTGAACAGAAAATACAATCCTGACATTCTTCTGGCCTATTGTAACAACTGAAAACTCACATTGTGATCACTTAAAACAAAAAAAAAGCAAAACAAATGTCATGTCACAGCTGACATGACGTGCATGTGGGGTGAGGACATGGCAAACTGGTTAAACCTGACCTTTAGCTTGAACTACTTCTTTAAGGTTAACATGGTTAAATGGTGTTCACGTTTACCATGGTGAGATCCTGTCCAAGAGAGAAGAGGAAAGGTTTCTCCTGAAGAACACCCTCATGCCAGCCGCGGTCCGTCGTCAGGCCGATAAACCAGTTGTTGTGATAATCCTGCAGTGTTGTGTCCAGTTCCTCCAGACTCTCCACTGGGCCCAGAGATGCTTGATCGATTAGTAACTTTACACTGTACCTACACACACACACACACAAGAACACACACACACACACACACACAAGAACACACACACACACACACACAAGAACACACAGAGACAAAAGTCTGTCATTTTTCAAGGCAACGGGTATCTGTCCTACACCACTGGTCACAAGTTCAGAACCAACACAAACTTTATGGAATAGAAAACTATATATAATCAATAATGGTAAATGTTTGTATAAATCCTGGGCAAACATTAAAATGTTTTAATCGCGATGGTTTTCTGTGATTAATGGCGATTATTCACATTGTTATATATATTAAATAATTCAGAAGTAGTGTACTGCTATGTGAACAAAAGTGCAGTAACGTTTGGTTTGCAAACACTAAACAAATAAGGAGCTTCTTAACAGCTGTGTTCCCTTTAATACAGTCACACAGCTGCAGTTCAAATATTTCTGTAAATCTCACCTTAAACATTCATGTAATCAAATCAAATATAAAACCAAAGCTTTTTGCCACTGCAGGGCGTTCATGTTTTATCTAGCATGGGGCATAACCATTATAGCAGTTGTAAAGGGGGACCAACTCCATGTGAAAGTCTATGTATCTGAATGCAGTGTCGTTAAAGTATATATATGGACAAAGGTAATGGGATGCTTGACCCCTGTGAAAGCCAAGACCTAGAGCTGCGCACCCACAAGCACAAAAAAGTGACGGAATTTCAAAATAAAAGGATTATTTTAAAGAAAACCTGTGTTAGCGTGTGATAAAAAAAAATTGTAAATTAATTAACGCGATAATAACGTGTTAACTTGCCTAGCCCTAGTTTTTCTAAACCCAAAACAGCTGAACAAACTGCTTTGGTTAAACTAGATGGTGATAAACCTGTTGTGTTGGTTGTGGAGGACTTGGCTTAACTGTAAAGTACACACCGGGTGTTGCTATGGTTACCTAAAAGCCCTGAGGGTGAGCTGATGCAGCTCTTTATTAGCTCTGAGCCAGTCAAGTCCATCGGGCCATGGGGCATCACCGCAATAAACCCTGAACAGTAGGCTGGGGCTGGGCACTGCAGCATCCGCACCCAGAGCTACCAAACACGACAGCGCCACCTGGCTGTAAAGCTCCCTCAGAACCTGGTCCTCCTGCAGAGCCCTGCACACCTGTAAGACCACAGAGGGAGAGGGAAGCGGTGAGAGAGCAGGAAATATAAGTAAAAGAGACAGGCCACTGTAAAGCTGGTGCCACAATACATAATTTATGAAAATACTTTTTGGAGGAAAAAAAAAACTAACACAAGTTTTCAAAATATTTGACCCCTCTGTGTACCCTCTAGTTTTAGTTTTAGGCCACAAACTTCCCAAAATTTCTCAAAACCATGTCCCAGGCTTCATGCAACACATTCATAGCCATTTCATAGCTTTCTGTGAGGGGGCATTTAGAGGCAGATGTCTGGTTCCATTTACCACCACCATGAACCCCACCACTTCTAGAATGAAGCATTTGACACAAAACCTCTTTGAAACACTCTATTTACATTTTAACCACTAAATTATGCAGAATTTGGTGCCCTTTAACCTTTCCATCTGCCTTTTACAGAATTCATTTTTTTTGTCAAGAGGGTATGCACACTAAGCAACTAAGCAAAGAGAGGGTGTCACATAAATGGGATCTCATTATTATACTATGTATATACTCTGCTACAATATCTTCTTAGGATAGCATACTATTTCCTTTAAAAAAATATATTTTACTATATTTTCACTTGGACTCAATAAAGACATCTTGAGTTGATTTAGAAAGAAAGAACATGAGAAAGAACACCAGTTTTGTTTCGCCTGCACACCTGTTCAGGTTCCCCTTCCCAGAAGCCCTCCATGACCAGCTGGGACAGGCAGAAGTGGAACCAGTCTTCAGACAAGCAGGGGCGGATGGCCTGGAGCCTGGAGGTGGGAAGGGGGGCATTCCTCCAGGCTGTGGGCAAGGAAAGGCTCTCGGAGTATGGGCAGGAGAAATTAAGAGGCTGAGTGGGGTCTATGGACGTGGTGGAGTTGGTTGTGGTTGTAGTAACAGCTGGAATTTGGGGGTCCCTGCCTTTGTCTACTACAGGCAGGCCGAGTCCCATGCCGAGTCCTAGTCCCAGTGGCCTCAGCGTGGGCAAAGAAGCCAGCGCCATATTCTCATATAGACTGTGTATTTCTGCAGAACCGGGCAGAGAAATGCCAGACTCTAGCCCGTGGCCTGCTTCTGTCCGCACCATTATCATCTTAACTGGCTTCTTTGCAGGAACAGGTCCAAAAAGATCATCCTCATCTGACCAATCGGCAAATGAGGACAAGCTGGAGCTATCCCGCCCCCTCAAGTTAGGAGAAGAGGAGGAGTCAGGGTGCCCCTGAGAGGCCACTCCCATTTTTACATCACCTGGGCCAGGCTCAGGATGCTGGGAGCTTTGAGACTTGCGGCCAGAAGCCTGAAAGGAGTGACCTTTTAACCTGCGGGTGCTGTAGGCCTTGTCCTGAACGCAGTGATGCAGTAGGATCCAGACCAGAGTCTTCAGAAAGTCCGAGCGGAGGTGGCGCAGGTGGTCTGGGGAGTCAATGATGCCGGTCAGAACGTTCCGGGCGTCAGAGTAGACCCGGACAGGAAGGGCGGAGCAGGGTACAAGAGAGTTTTCCCAGTGCGGGTTCAGGAAGTGCAGGAAATGGCCTGGACGTTCTAGCCGGTCAAACGCGCCCTCAAACACCTCGTCCACCCGCCGGGCCTCTACTGTGTGACAGGACGTCTCTTGCAGCTCCAAACCCTGAGCACAAAAAGACACAATATCACGGCTCAGTTTAACTACAGCAGCAGCAGCGGAATGTTCGTAGTTCTGCCTCGTATATGCTAATAGTGTTTACTTACTAGTAACACAGTTTTTTAATTCTAAGCTTCATATGTCATGTTCCAGTGCCTGATTAAGTAATCAAATATTAAGATGAGACTAGATTTATTTGACATACTACATCCATAGACATAGCTTCAATAAAATTCAGTTCTCCGCACCCCCCAAATGCCAGTTTCAAAGTGATTCAGTGTTTTTTATGAAATCTAGTGGTTTGAGGAAATAAATCAGGAGAAAAAAAACATGATTATAACATGGGTTGATCTCTAAAAATGCACTACTTATATATGGCAAGATGCATTCTTAGGCACATTCCCTGCCTTATCACATACTGGACTCAGCTTGGACCAGTTAGAACCCTTGGACTAACTGCTAACTGTTTCTGCTATCAGCTTCTTTTACATTATTTTACAACTATCCCGCTGAATGATTGGAAGGACCATCCTCCCCAACCAGAGAGAGTCTCACCGGGAATCAAACTCACGATCTCCTGCAGATATGGGTAACCCTCGGGCCACTTGGGAACCCAAAGGGTTTAAAGACATAAAGAGTGGGCTGTTCACTAGTGAAACTGAATGTATTTCAAGATACATGATGAAGAGAAAAAGAAGAGAAAATGAATGCACTTTGTTGATGAAGAGAAAAAGAAACTCGCACTTTACAGTATCCGCCCACAACTACCCCCATAACTACATCCCTCTGAATTGTAGTACCTTAATGTTAACTGTGCAGTAGCCATAACCTTTCTCCAGAATAGTGATCCAGGCCACTCTGTCTTGGAATCTGGCCAGGAAATGAGAACCAGAAGAAGAAGAACCTGGGAAACACACACAATACAATGTTTATACAGTGTCAACATCTGGTTGATCATGTCAACAAATCACACAAGTTTTGGTAAACTGATTTTTATTCAATTTTATGTTTGAAAAATGAAGAAATCATTTAATTCTGAAGTAATCAATTAATTTTCATTATATATGTGTGTGTGTGTCTCACCCAGTACTCCATTAGCGAGTGCTTGTTTTAGTGCTGATGCCAGCCTGGCGCTGAGTTGCTGATAGTAGACGGAATCAGGGCATGGACAGGCCATGCCAGGGGTTTCGGGCCACGACCGCTGAGGCCGGGGGAAACCTACCAAGAAGACTGGCAGAGTGAAGAGAGGAAGCAGTGGGGCAGCCAGCAAGGCAGACAGCAACACCACAGCCAGCAGCAGCGGGCACAGAGCTCCGTTAAGCGCCAGAAGGGCACCAGCAGACTGGCGCCGCTGCTTTGTCTCAGTCCACGATGTGATGAGGACGGTGAGAGCGAACTTCAACTTTGCCAGAAACTGAAAGAGGCGATCAGAAACGAGAGAAACCTGAGAGAGAGAAACAGAGAGCGAGAGCGAGAGCGAGAGCGAGAGCGAGAGAGAGAGAGAGAGAGAGAGAGAGAGAGAGAGAGAGAGAGAGA
>JBBPCY010040472.1:0-13588 GCA_037974405.1 Brachyalestes nurse
TAGTGAGTGTGTGTGTGAGTGTGTGTGTGTGTGTGTGTGAGTGAGTGTGTGTGTGAGTGTGTGTGTGTGTGTATGTGTGTGTGTGTGTGTGTGTGTGTGTGTGAACGCTGACTGAGCAGAAAGGGCCACAGGCTGATTTCAAGCATGAGTGACAGAATGGCAGTCGGAGGACAGAAGAGGGGTGGAATGAATTGAAGAAAGAGCGAAAGAGAGAGAGAGAGAGAGAGAGAGAGAGAGAGAGAGAAAGAGAGAGACATTAGTGGAAGAGCTGTGGGATGACAGCTGTAGCAAAAAATGAAAATTCTGCCTGTCCCTCTGCTAGCATGCAGAAAAAGTGTAATAGCATACTCTCAATATGCAAGAAATCTAGTATTATTTTATTATAATGCATGTAAATCATACCACAGTTTGTTCTGAAATCAGTCTTAGACTGAAATGCATTCTGCGAGTGCCAACATCGGACTCATGTCAGAGCCCTCGGCTTGCTATTTTTTACACAGTGCCAAATTGGAAAGCTATCCTTATTGAGAACATTTTAAATGGCATGTTTTTCAGTCCATTTACAAAACTCAGGAGCGTTCTGCTCTGTATACACTGTGTACTCTGGTGGTGTGGGATGGGTTGGTGTTTGGAAGGGTAGTTAATTATCAGAGATGTTTAGCATACCTGTGGGCAGTTTCGTTTTTTCATGCTATGAATGTGGTTTTAATAAAACTCGACAGAAGTGTCTAAATGAACATGTAAGGGGTATAAAGTCTGTTGTTTTCCCCTCTTGGTACTGTAATTGATTAAAGTACAAATACTCCATTTGAAAAAATGTGCAATAAGGCACACATTTTCCAAAATAACCCTTCCACTCCTGCTACTAAGACAACACACTGTATGGACAAAAGTAGCCTGTTACACCACCAGGGACTTTAATGACATTGCATTCAAATACATAGACTTTTTAATATGGACTTCGTCCTCCTTTGCAGCTGCAACAGCTTCCACTCTTCTTGGAAGGCTTTCAAAATATTTTTGGAGTGTTTCTGTGGGAATTTGTGCTCATTAAATGGGAATTAATGACCGGTCATGTCCCATCTGCTTTCATGTCTGCAGTGGTCACACCAATCCTCAGATGTCAACACCTACAGACCGGTATCTCTTCTGTCCTTCCTTTCCAAAGTCTTGTTTCTTTCTCAAAACAGGTTTCAGGACCCTCATCAGTCCGGATTCAAGGCTGTGCACTCTACTGAAACTGCTGTACTTGCTGTCTCCCATGAACTTCATGCAGCTAGATCAGCCAACCTGTTTTCTGCTTTTATTCTTCTTGACCTTTCTGCAGCCTTTGACACAGTCAACCATCAGATCCTCCTGGCTACTCTCTCCAACCCTGTGATCTTGGGCACAGCCTGGCAATGGTTTGCATACTACCTTGATGACTGGAGGTACCAGGTAACATGGCAAGGCATCCAGTCTACTCCACAAAGATTATTCACTGGTGTACCACAGGGCTCAGTCCTTGGACCGCTTCTCCTTTCTCTATATACTGTTTTTCTTGGGGATGTAATAGCCTCACATGTTTTTTCCTACCAGTTTTATGTTAATGATATGCAACATATTCTCTCTTTCCCTTACAGCAGGGATTACCAGCTCCGATCCTGGAGGGCCGGTGTCCAGCACAGTTTGATGGTGGTTCTCCTCAATCACATTCACTAAACCAGACAATTAACTGGTGAGGTGAACCAGGTGTTTCTGAGCAGGGACATCACCAAAACGTGCTGGACCACGGCCCTTCAGGACCGGAGTTGGTAATTCCCGGCCTTACAGTGTCTGAGCTCCTTTTCATCAAAGGGAGTCCTTACCAAGCCACGACCTGATGGTTTCTGTTGAGAACTCGGTTATCGTCCCTTCAAAAAAGGTAAGATATCTTGGTGTTATGCTAGATGAAGATCTGTCTTTCTCACAGCAGATTTACCAGATCTCCAGAAACTTCTCTACAACATCAAAAGAATCCAACCCTTTCTCACCACGAAAGCTATGCAGTTACTTGTCCAGTCTCTGGTCATCTCCAAACTGGCCTACTGTAACTCTCTACTGGCTGGACTTCCACTGAAGGTAACGAGACCACTTTAGCTGATTCAGAATGCAGCTGCAAGGTTAGTCTTTAATGTTGCTAAATTCTCACACATCACGCCTCTACGGAACCTTCACTGGCTCACTGGCTCCCTTGAAAGCAAGTTAACACTTGCTTTCAAGGCTTTCAAGGCTAAGAATGGACTTGCACCCCCATACATATCAGCATTGATCAAGCAGTATGTCGCTTCTCGTCCTCTCAGGTCTTCAAGCACTGCTTGTCTGGAACCTCCATTGCTCAAAAAAAAGGAAGCAATGCATCAAGACTTTTCTCAGTCTTTTTTCCATGCTTTCCTTAATTTTGCCTTAGCCTTTGACTTTTCTTTGACAGGAGTTGTTTAGGTGTACTTAGCTGGCAGTGGACGTTGATTTAAGTTTAACAGGTTTAAAGACCAGATGTGAACTACTTGAGCACTGATGTACGTTGCTCTGGATAAGAGCAACAACTAAATGCCGTAAATGTAGAACATTTATGAGGTGTTGGATGCTGGTGTTGGATGAGAAGGCCTGACTTGCAATCTCTGTTCCAGTTCATCCCAAAGGTGTTCGATAGGGTTGAGGTCAGGGCTCTGTGCGGGCCAGTTAAGTTCTTCCACATTGAAACTCATACAACCATGTCTTTATGGAGCTTGTTTTGTGCACTGGGGCACAGTCATGCTGGAATAGAAAAGGTCCTTCCCGAAACTCTGTCCACAAAGTTGGAAGCATGGCGTTATCCAAAATGTCTTGGTCTGCTTGATTTTAAACACCTGTGGGTATGACTGAAACATCTGCATTCAATAATTTAGAGGTGTGTCCAAATACCTTTGTCCATATACTGTATCAGGACTAGACTGGGGCTGTGGCGAAGGGACTGCATTACTTCCCTGGAGAAGTCCTAAATCTTTCAGACATGACACGGAGTGAAGGTGAGGTATTGGACTTTTTGGGGTACTGTCACTTGTGTCGTGTCGCATGTGGATACTGGAGCTCACCCAGTGGTTCACTCTGCCTTTTTTGAACAAAACACAAAACAGTGCAGCCAGTAAGAGAAGCCAGGTTTGTCAAGCTTGTTTAATGCTAAGGGACCAGCAAAACGCGTGAAAGCCACAAAATAACAAAATGTGTGAACATGAAGAGAAACTCTAAGAGAGTCATAAGATATGTGCCTCTAAGTATTAAGGCTTATTCATCTGTGCTTGCATCGGCCACTGGTTGTTTAACAAGAAATAACAAGTTTGAAGCTAGGGATAACCGACTGACCAGATACCAGTCGTAAAATACTGTCATGAATATACAAACTAAACAAAATGGAAATGAGTGCCATGAAGAACGTAGCACTGACAAACACAGTTCAAACACATTTCATAGTCTGGTTTAAGTAACAGCTCAACGGGGGGAATCTTCTGGAAAGTGGAGGATAAATAAAAGAGAGGGATGCAAACCGAGCCAGGAGCAGAAGGGAGGGAGAGAGAATGAAAGCGGGGTGGGATGAAAGTGGGCCAAAGCCAGAGAGGTCATGAGCATGGGATACAGCGAAAGAGCAAAACAACTGAGAGACAGAGAGAGAAAGATAGAGAGAGAGAGAGAGCGCGAGCAAGCAGGCGAGCACTGGATGCCCAGGAGGTGATTTATTGGGCCTGGCGCCAAATCAGATTTTGGCTCCTTTGAGGTGTTTGTTGAAATACCAGGCTCCTTTTGATTTTGTGTACATAGATATGTTATATATATATAGAGAGAGAGATATAGATAGATATAGGTATAGATAGCGAGAGAGAGAGAGATGTTTGAATGTATATTTATATATGCATATGTTTGTGTGGTGTGTGCTTTGTTGCAGTGTGTGGGTGTGTATGGCTGAGGTGTGTGTGAGAGAGGGAGAACTGGTTCCCTTTAGGCTGCATTGTTCACTGCTGCTCTACAAACGGCTTGATAGAATGTAAATTAGAGAGAGAGGGAGAGAGAATTTGGTCTCTGCATGCGAGGCATTTTGCAGGAGAATGAGCTGCAGGACTCATTCTGGCCTCCTGTCCCAGTGGCACTTTACAGCCCAGTGAGAGAAAGATAGAGAGAGGAAAGAAAGGAGGTTGGGGGACTGAAAAGGTGGAGAGATAGAGAGAAAACTGGAGCCAGCCAGCGGGAGTGAGAGAAAATCAAGGAAGGAAGAGAGAGGAGGGGTTAGAGCTCTCCTGAGGAGAAACCGGATCTCTCTCCAGACCTCTGTTCTGTTTTTCACTTCTTCCTATAGACATCCTCTCATTCATCTCTCACTCTGCCTCTCTCTCGCTTTCACTATTGTTGAGGTCATACAATGTCTTGATTTTTCCCCCCATTAGATCTTGAGGTGGCGTAATCAGGCACAAATAGCGTGATCCACCTCGACTCTCAAAAAAACAGCATCATAGGAAAGTTTTTTCTGACTTTTTACCCCTTATATTATATTACATTTGCATTCAAATGAACCAATAATCCCCTTGTTATGGGTTGGCGGAGCAACTATGAAGAATGACATCCCAGAGAAAGCAACGCAGTGAAGATGGTAACATTAGTGTAGCTGCCATAACTGGAGAGAAAAAGAAGAAAAATCTCACTGTCATTTTCTGTAATCGCCTAATCCTTTCTAGGGTCGCAGGTACCCGGAGCCTATCCCAGGGTCAACGGGTGCAAGGAAGGGTTTCATCCTGGGTGGGGCGCCAGCACACACACACACACACACACACACACACACACACACACACACACACACACCATTCACTTACACACTTACACGTACGGTTAATTTAGAACCCCCAATTCACCTGACGTCCATGTCGTTGGACTGTGGCAGAAACTGGAGACTCCGGGGGGAAACCCACCCCACCATTAGGAGAATCAGAATAAGAGAGCATGCAAACTCTACATACACAAGGGCGGGACCCGAATTCAAACCCCCCAACTCTGGAGGTGTGAGGCAACAGCGCTACCCACTGCACCACCGTGGGGCCGCAAAAAATAAAAATTAGATAAGAAGTTTATTCATTTTTACGATTTAATGATTACTTAACTTGCATTTAACTCCTTTTTTTATAACTGCTGTCATGGCTGATATTGGTGAATTCACCACAAGTCTACTTTCACAGCATTGGGTGTTGAGGTCTGAGGCAAATGTTTGAAGGCAATCTCATCTTTTTTTTTGCAGTATTTAACTTTTTGAAGCTTTTCCAAACAAAGCTTGATTTCTCAGTGAGAAAAATGGATGATGCTGATATTTGAAAAGCACTACTATCATGCCATTTTAAATGGCATGCTTCTCAATATGTTTATAAAACTCAGTAGCATTCTGTTCTGTGTACATTGTGCACTCTGGCAGTGTGGGATGGGTTGGTCTGTGGAAGGTTGGCTAATTATCAGTTCTAGTAGACATGTTTAGCATACCTGTGGGCAGTTTCATTTTTGCAAAGCTTTGAATGTGGTTAAATGTTTTAATAAAAACAAATACAATGCACAAGAATGTGACTAATTTGCATGGGAAAAAGAGAGAAGTGTCTAAATGAAAATGTAAGGAGTAAACAGTTTTTTGTACTGTAATTCAGTCAAAATACAAATATTCAGAATCAGAAACAGAAAACTTTATTGATCCCAGAGGAAATTGCTTTTGTGTGCCTCTAGGGTCTGCTTAGCTGTTTTCTTCTTCTGGTAAGCTTGCTTGAGTTTGTTCTGTCTGTTGTTTAACTTAACTACTATCTGCTCTGTTGTGTGCTTATGCTGTTGAGGCGGTAGGTAAGTTTCACTGCAATTAGTCAGACAACGCTCACTTATGGTGGGAGTGGCTTCCACTCTTCCCGAACTTTAAAATGAGTTACATTCCGCTACAGGTTTGTACCGTCAAGAAGTAATCCTTTTACTACTAACTACACCCGGCTAAGTATCCTTTCTTATTTTCCTCTCTATTATATTTATTACGAATAATGTGCATCACACCTCTACCTGTTCATATATCTTATGGCCCAAGAAGATACATTCCCCATTGGCGGAGTAGAAATCTCAGTAACCTCTCTCAGCTGCTTTTTTCTCCACAGCCTTCTACAGTGGTTCATGATGGTCTGTGGAACTGCCAATCCTGCGTCAAGAAGGTTGACTTCATCTCTGGACTGGAGTCCCTCCACTCGTTTCACTTCCTGGCCTTCTCCGAGACCTGGATCACACTGGAGGACACAGCTACTCCGACTGCCCTCTCTTCTGCCTTCTCTCACACTCCTCACACTACAGGCAGAGGGGGTACAGGTTTGCTTCTCTTGTGTAGATGGCGTTTTACATGTCTCAGTCTTTCCCTACTCAACATCTCGTGCTTTGAATTCCACTCTGTTACTGTAACACACTTGACTAAGATCCATATCATTGTACTTTATCGCCCACCTGGTCCTCTAGGTAACTTTATCCATGAACTGGACATCGTTCTGAGCTCATTTCCAGACAATGACTCCCCACTCACCCTCCTTGGGGAATTCAATCTCCCAAGCGACAAGATGCAGACCTGCGGACTCGCGATGTTTTTGTTGTCCTCCGGCCTGTCTCTTTGTGATTCTCCTCCAACCCACAAAGCAGGCAACAGTCTCGACTTAGTATCTACCAGATCACTTCCTATGTTCAACATATTGTTTACTCTTCTACATGTTTATGACCATCGTCTTCTATATTTCAAATTCCCTCTTCAGACCTCCTCGTCTATTCGTTCATGTGCAGCACCAACGTCTACTCGCAGAAATCTCTCCTCTTTATCTCTGTCCTCTCTTTCTTCCTCTATTCTATCTTCCTTATCTCTCCCATACGCTACTAATCCCAGTCCATCTTCTGTTGAATCTACTACCCATGTGTCATGTGGAAGAGGAAGACAAGAACATGCCTGATGAAAAGTTAGCTCAGTGTAGCATGGTGGATGAACCCAGTCACGGACAGGCACAAGAGAGTTGGTACACCATGTGCTTTGCTCCGAGAATGCTCCACATTGAGATGAGAATCTGCATTCTCAACACACATACAGTGATTATAGAAACAGAGAGAACCCGGAGTACTCACAGTGCCAGTAGAGAGACGGAAGAGCTGGGTTGAGCTGGGTTAACATGGACTCATTGATTGAGCACTGGTTGCTACCAGCTTCCTGTTTATATACACCTTGCGGATGAACCGACCACGGACCCAAGACTGTTCCTCCGGACCGTAGCCTTCATAGTCGACTAAGTACTGTGTGCCACTACCACGGCATTGTGAGTCGAGGATCCGCCGGACAGTGTAGGCAGGACCACCGTAAATGATCCGAGGTAAAGGTGGAGCTTTAGTTGGGGGAAGACAGGGTGGACCCAGAGGGAGGCAGGCAGCTAGAGCCAGAATGGGACAGGGTTAATCCAGTGGGTGACTTTGTATGGGCCAATAAGCAGGAGGGAGAGCTTCTTTGATTCCGTGTGGAGGTGCAGGTTGCGTGTGGAAATCCACACCCTGTCACCGCCGTGGAACAATCGTCCCAATTGGTGCCGGTAGCGGTGTTGTTGGGTATAGCGTGCATTGGACCGCTGGATGATGGTGCGGGCTTGCTGCCAAAGCTGCCAGCACCTGCGGGCCAACGGTACATCAACCTCCGTTCAAACCTCCGTCCTGGTGTTCAAATATTGGAGGTTGTGGGAAAGCTCAGCCCAGATGAGGTAGGGGACCCAAGAGCGCTGACGATCGGCAACGAAACATCTCAGGAGGTCCTGGGGATGGTAGCCCGATGAGAGACTGCAGGAGGAGTTGATCAGATGGCAAAAGGCCTACCAGAACTTGGCTGTGAACTGGGGCTCTCTGTCTGAGATGATGTACACAATTGGACTACGTGTTCTAGTACTAACTCAGCGGGTGTTTTTGGCTGTGGGAAGTCCAGCGAGAGCCACCAAGTGCATGGCCTTGGAAAATCGGTCCACAATAGTGAGGATGGTTGCTTTCCCTTCAGAATACGGCGGGCTGAAGTGACGAAGTCCAGCGGGATGTGCGACCTGGAACTGCGTGGCACAGGAAGAGGTTGGAGATCCCCTGGAGACTGCTGGTTGGTGGTCTTTGCCCTGCCACACACCGCGAATGCCTGGACAAACTCCTTGATGTCTGAGGCCATGTTGAGCCGCTAAAGCAGAGAGAGAGTTCGGGTGGTGTCGGGGTGGCCAGCGATGGCCGAGGAGTGGGCCCACTGGAAGGCATGCATCAAGACTCTTCTCAGTCTTGGCCCCCTAGTGGTGGAATGAACTCCCTCTTCTGATCAGATCTGCTGAGTGCCTCACTGTTGTCAAGAAGACTCACCTTTTCAAGGAGCACCTTGGTGACTAACTATGCCTCTTGTTTCTGCCTTTTATTTCTTCTTTCCCATTTTCACAAACAAACATACTCACCTCCATGCCTTCCTTACTTTTGCCTTTACCTCTGACTTTTCTTTGACAGGAGTCGTTTAGGTGTACTTAGCTTGCAGCAATTTGGTTGAATAGTGGACGCTGATTTAAATATAGCTTTACAGGTTTGACGAACAGATGTGGTCTACTTGAGCACTGATGTACATTGCTCTGGATAAATCCAATAAAAATCGGTTGAAAAACCTCAATATGAAATGCACTATGATATATGTTGAGTATAACTGCTGAGATCAGTAGATGATCAGTGATATTGACTTAATTAATAACATTCACCTATATATTGTATATAATTACAATAGTATATTTAGCACACAATAAGAAAACTGCACATTATCCTACATATGGTAAGACTATTTTAGCACCCGATTAGAACATTTCACAATACTGCATGTAGTAGTAAGATAATAATGCCTGGTAAGAAATTTCACAATACATTTCAATGAAATTTCAAATGCAACTGCACAACAAATTTAAATGAGTTAACTAATTTTTCAAAAATGATATGTCTGGACAGTATTTTCCACTCCTGCTATTAAGACAATATCAATAAAAAAGGACAAGACTGTGTCTATGGAGAAAATACTGCATTACTTCCCTGGAGAATTTCTAAATCTTTCAGATAAGAGAAAGATTGAAGATGAGGTACTGGACTTTTGGGGATATTGACTTCAAACAGGGCCCAGTAAAGCATCAGGACTGGTTTTTCCAACTCATTCAAATTTCATATCCTGTCATCAGAATTCGTGACTTTGGAGCCAAAAGCCATAAAATGTGCTGTTGGGAGTTGATGGGTGAGGCAGAAAGGGAATAAATTGAGAGAGAGAGAGAGAGAGAGAGTGGGAGAAATAGAGAAGGAGAGAGAGAAGAAAGGGAGAAAGAAATAGACAAAGAAAAAAGAGGAGAGAGAGAGAGATATAGAATGAGAGAGAAACAGTGAGAGAGAAAAAGAGAGAGAATGAGAGAAAGAAACAGTGAGAGAGAGAAAGAGAGAGAGAGAGAAAGAGAGAGAGAGAAAGAGAGAGAGATTGGGAGGGAGGGAGATAGAGAAAGAGAGAGAGAGATTGGGAGGGAGGGTGAGAGGGGGAAGGAGAGAGATAGAGAGAGAGAGAGAGAGAGAGAGAGAGATGTAGTCTAGTGTATGAAACAGTGCTGATGTCACGGTTGTTGCTGCACTATAAAGTAGGTCAGCCACCATTGTGATGTCACACCCAGTGGAGCAGCGCATCAGCCAATCAGGAGGCAGGACACAGCCCCTCCAGCTCTTCAGGGGAAAACAGACAGCCACGCCCCCCCCCTCCCAGAGCACTGCAGCTGTCTGCACTCATACACACACACACACACATACACACGCACTCAGATTATTTTCTCTTTGTGCACCACACCAAAAAACACTGCTTGCCCTGCACTCCAAAACAAAACAGCATGTTTTTTTAGGCCTCAAAACTGACGTATTGGACCATGTACTGATTACAATACACTGTTGCTTTTTTGGCAGATTTGAACTTGCTGGAATAAATTACAGCCATAAATCACAAAACTGTTGTGATTTATGTGGTCAGTCTCATGCCTGGACTGCTGAGATGGCAGTAGACACTCAGGAATTATGGCTGAGTGCTGATCATGCAGCTGCTCCTTTGAGAGGAATGAGACCAAGACCTCACTCACCACCACAACCAAAAGTCTGCAGACACTTGTTCAGCTGTGGTTTCTTCTGAAATCAGTGGTAGTCCCCCTGTACCTCTACTCTTCTGAGAAGACTTTATCCCAGATGCTGGAACATTCCTGTTAAGATTTGATTGCATTCAGCCATACGAGCATGAGATCAGGAACTGATTATGGATGATCAAACACCTCTCCAGCTCATCCCAGTGTGATTGGATGGAGTTTCATTTGTCCACAGTTTAGTTATGGGGGAGGGGCGTGTTATACCTCTTTAGGTGATGGATGGCATCTCATTATTTTAGCAGTGCTTTTCTATAGAAATTATACATGCAGTGTGCACACATATGAGTGCCTGTTTCAGCAATGAGCACACAACAAAACAGCTGAATCCACTAATCGGAAGGTCTGTCTGAAAACCTTTGGACAAAATGTGTAACACAGTAAGTTTGAAAAAATTCACTCTTTGTTCACATTATTCACTTTTCGGGGTCAGGATAAAGTAACAAAGAAGCCTCAATGCCTTCGTACAGCTCCGAAAAAAAAGAGACCCCTGCAAATGATTTTTAAATCGTCATCTCTATGAGTATGACAACAGTTCCATGCCAGTGTTAAATTCCTACACAAGCACCTCATTCTGCTTAATGAGGCACTGATTAGTGATCACCTGAATCACATCTTATTTAATGAGGAAAAGTATAAAAACACTGCTGTAATCAACACTCTCCTCTCACAATGAGACCAGTTGGCAAAACACTACTAGGAGTATGCCAAAGGTAATTATTGCCTTTTTGTTTGAGTGAACAAAAGATGTGTTTTCTTTGAATTATTCAAGTTCTGTAAACGCTGCGTCATTTCTCTTATTTTGATGGATTGTCATTTCTTTTAAAATTATGTTTTAAAGAACAATATTTTTATTTGGAAATGAGAAGAAATATTGGCAAACAAAGGGTGTTCAGTTTAATACTTTCACCTATAAAAGATCAAATCTGAGAAACTGAGCCTTTTTGCTGGGGTCTCCTATTTGTTTCCAGAGCTGTATAATAGACCACATTTTTCAGCGTTTAGTGTGTTTGCCTTTTGCATTTATTATGGCCTCTTTTCAGGAGAATTGCTGTTTTTCCTCCAACACATTCAGTCTTAGAATTTGGCTGCATTTTCTATTTCTCCTCACTCAAGTTATCCCAAACACATTCAGTGGTGTCGAGGTCTGGGCTCTGGAGTGCTCAGTCCATTGTTCTCAGAAAATCAACAATTTCTTTATTTGATTTGCAATTTTTATCTCCTTTTCTGAACAAGTTGTTGAACAGCTACACAATGTTTCAGACCCACATAGTTGAGTTATCTTCTCACAGTGGAAGGATGGAGCTTCATGCTCTCCTCTCTCTCAGATGAGTGAGTGCTTTAAGTGCTGTTTATTTGATGAGGTGGTTTTGGTGGTCTACCATCTTGCATGGATGTTAGGAGTGTATTATTTCTTTAATGCTGACTGTGGAAACTCCTCGTTTTCTCTCTTATTTTTGTTTGGCTTTCCTCTTCCTTATACAGGTGGATTATCTTCTATCTAATTCTCAGAAACACCTTATTTTTGCACATGAGAGAGAAATGCATGAGGCAGATACTCGCCTCAAAATAAAGATGCCAGAAAGTGTTTTTTGTGTGATGGCACAGAAGAACCATTTTGTGTTTCCTAAAGAACCTTTCAGTATTTCTCTGAAGAATCTGTTTCAAGTGTAAAAACCCTCCTCATAATGTGCTGTCCTTGGAAGAACCCACAAATCAGTATAAACCATTTCCAAAGGTCCTTCATATACTACATGGATAAAAGTATTGGGACACCTGAGCGTTACACACCTACAGGGACGTTAATGACATTGTATTCAAATACATAGACTTGGCAACAAGTCTATGCAACATCTTCCACTCTTCTTGGAAGGCTTTCCACACAATTTTGGAGTTTCTGTGAAAATGTGTGCCGATTCATTCTGTAGAGCATTTATGAAGTCCGACACTGATGCTGGACAAGAAGGCCTGGCTCACAATTTCCATTCCAGTTCATCTGAAAGGGCTCTGTGTGGCCAGTCAAGTTCTTCCACACCAAACTCATCTAACCATGTCTTTATAGACCTTGCTTTGTGCACTGGGGCACAGTCATGCTGGAATAGAAAAGGTTCTTCCCCAAACTGTCTACAAAGTTGGAAGCGTCCAAAATGTCTTGGTATGTTGAAGCATTAAGATTGCCCTTCACTGGAAATGAGAGGCCACATGAATTCAATTATTAAGAGGCTTGTCCCAATTCTTTTGTCTATATAGTGCTCCTTTAAATAGTTCTGCATATGCACAAACAGGTAGTTGCTTGTGTGAATTTTAGTATCTGTTGGAAAGGTTGGGTAAAAATTCAGTCTTGAAAATTCAATACTTCTGACGCTGACATTTCTTTTGGAGAACTGATTCTATCAAAATGCTAAGTGGAAGCTGAAAAAAAAAATCTTTTTTAAGCTAATGGTGAAAAAGTGTAAATGAATGTGTTGAAAAGAAACTTTTCCTTCCTCCACCTCTGTTGGGAAATGGGCACAGGCAGCCACAATGGACACAGTGATTGATCTGCAATTCCTTCGGAATTCCTTAGTTCCTTAAATAAGGGAACAGCTTTTGTTGGGAGGACACAGCAGGAGACTGATACTGAAAATGAATAATGAATGAGCACATATGGTGTTGTACATTTATAAACAGGTTTTTAAATTGTTTGTTAAAATGTCCTAACAGGCATTTCCTACATATCAAATATACAAATATATATGGCAAATACAGAACATTAAATATTGACCTGACAGCTACTTTTGTCAATAAGATACTCTTGTTTACAGCCAGATTAATGGGAACATAATTGGAAGTTAACCAACTAACTGTTTAAATGATGCATATTGCACTCGTGCTGCTAATGCAATAGCCTCTACTCCAGCATGGGCCTTTATTGCTCTGAACCCATATTCAACACTTTCTCCTAGTGCTAAATCAGTCTGCTTGCTGCATTAACCTATTTAAAAATATATGATGACTGAATACAAATCATGAGGCATCCAGAAACGGTCTTCTATAACATGACTTCTGTACCAAAAAAACACATATAACTTGAGTTCTTCACACACCACCTTTCCTTTGTGCTTTACAGTTCCATCTACAACTCTGTAAAGCTCTTAAGACGTGTAAAGATCATAGGTAAATATTATTTGACTTTCAGTGGAACATCATAATGTACATTTCAATTGATTTTTTTTACTCTTCTGATTAAAATACCCAACCAAAAGAGAACTACAACTACAATCATTTCTCTTTTACCACCAGTTAACCCTTTAAGCGCCAAAGTCGCAGGATTGCGACAAGACGTCATCGTGACTAAAACAGACTGTAGTTATAAAAAT